>RJWJ010010319.1:0-35591 GCA_004363605.1 Indri indri
AGGCATGCGCCACCATGCCCGGCTAATTTTTTCTATATATATTTTTAGCTGTCCAATTAATTTCTTTCTATTTTTGGTAGAGACGGGGTCTCGCTCTTGCTCAGGCTGGTCTCGAACTCCTGAGCTCAGAACGATCCGCCCGCCTCGGCCTCCCAGAGTGCTAGGATTACAGGCGTGAGCCACCGCGCCCGGCCTTAGAGTGTTGTTTTGAATGGCCTGAGAGGCCAGCCCCGTGCCCTGCTTCTCTCACCCGTGTGCTGTTGGGCCAGGGAGCCACCGCGGGCAGACAGCGGTGCCAACTGGGGGATCCCTGGGCCTGGCCGGTCTGCGGCAGCCACGCGGGGCATCCCTGGGGGCTTGGCTGTCCCCCACTCCCGCAGTCTGGGCGTGCAAAGCCATGTGTCCAGTGAGGTCGTGCCTCCCTCTTGTTCAATGCCACAGTCTTGGGGAACTGCTGTCGTCGGGCATCAGGTGCGGCCAGCTGTGCCTGCGTCTGGCTGCGTGCCGCCCCCAGAGACGCCCTTGGCTGCCCGACTGGACGGGAACAGAGGCAGCTCCTCCCACCAGCTGTGAACGGGGTGTCTCTCGCTGGGACTTTGCCCGGTGAACCCTGGCTGAGTGCATGTCACAGACTGCCCCAGAGTTTGCCTCCACCCGGGGACACCGGCCAGGCTGATGGGGAGCACGTGATGGGCCGGACTGGGCCTGCCCTCCTGGCCACACCATCAAGTTCCTTGAAGGGCAATCTTGCGATTCGAGCTGCGACTGAGCTTGGACTCTCCCGGGTCCCACAGCGGGCCCTGCCGGCCCCCGGGGGCTCTGCAGTCTGCACCCCGTTTCACAAGGTCCGTCTCTGTTTCACAGGTAAATACCCAGCGAGGCGCTACTCAGACCCGGCAGCAGACACGCCTCAGCCCAGCACCAAGACCCTGTGTGTGACGTCCCCGTGTCTCAGGCCCCCAAGGCCCCGGCAACCCAGCAAGTGCAGGGCCAGATGCAGGTAGGGCTGCTGTCCTTGCCCCACAGAGAACCTTGAGCAGGTGGCAGCCACTGCCCAGCAGGTGAGTGACCTTAACACCCTTAACAACCGTAAGACATGACGCTGGCGCCCTGCGCCTCACACCCCTCAGCCACGCCTCCCTGGGGTCTCGCAAACCACTTCTTTCCACGCATCCCCTAAACCTCTCCTGCACCCTGCTGGGAGGGCTCCCGCCCCGAGCACTGCTGCGCAAAACCTGCCAGTGGCCAGTGGCCCGTGGCAGCGGCAGCTGCCCGCTGTGTCGTGGTCGGGCCTCTGGGACGTGCCGTCAGTCCAGGGCCCGCGTTGCGTCTGCACCCAGCGGCATCGAGCCGTCGTCAATACGCAATAATTGGTGATCTGATTTTGTGCTCTGCTGGCATTTATTGGAAAACAAAGGTTCAGCCGCACGTCTTTAGCCAAGGCCACCCTGTTCCCAGGCACCGTTCTGAACTGTGAAGAGAATGGCCAGCCTGGCGCCTGGCAACCTGGTTTTCATCAATCCTCACAGCTCGGTGAGGCTGTGTGCCCCTCACTGCTTTTCTCTGACAGTTAGTGATGAGCATCTTTTACCTTTTTCTGTTGCCATTTGTTTTTTTGGAGACAGGGTCTCGCTGTGTCACCTGGGCTGGAGTGCAGTGGCGAGATCACAGCTCACTGCAGCCCCAAACTCCTGGGCCCCAGCGATCCTCCTGCCTCAGCGTCCTTAGCAGCTGGGACTACAGGTGCCACCACCACACCCAGCTGATTTGAAAATTTTTTTTATTTGTTGTAGAGAGGGGCCTCGCTATGTTGCTCAGGAGGGTCTCCAACCCCTGGCATCTAGTGATCCTCCCACCTCGGCCTCCCGAAGTGCTAGGATCATGACGTGAGCCACACCAGAACTTTTGCCTTTTCTTAAACAAAGAAGGCACTTTACTGAGATGTGATTCTCATACCAGGCAATTTACCCATTTACAGAGTGCAGTTCAGTGGTTTTCAGTAAAACGTTTACAGAGTTGCACGATTGTCACCAGTTTAGACCATTTCCGCCATCTCCAGAAGGAACTGCGTCCTCATGGCCAGTCACCCCCACCCCGGCCTGCTCTGGACAGTCTGTATAAATGGAGTCACAGAGGAGTGGCCTCTGGGGGCTCCCACTCAGCGTGGTGGATTCAAGGGTCACCCACATAGCCTGTGTCGTGCCCTGCCCTGCCCTGTCTAGTTGTGGGTTCCCGTTTGCTGCCCGTCCCTCAGTTCGGAGACCTGTGGATGCTTCTACTTCTGGCTACAGTGACCAGGGCTGTGACCTGTGTGTACAGGTCCTTGTGTGGACACAGGTGTTCATGTCTCTCGGTTACACCCAGGAGTGGACCTGCCGGGTCCCAGGTGACGCTGTTTGACCCGCTGAGGAACCTCCACTGTCATCCGTGGCGGCCCCACCCAGCAGTGTCCCCCTCCCATGTCCTCGCCCTTGCCTGTCTGTCGGGGCGTCCCTGACAAGTGGGGCAGACTGTCTCAGCCTGGGCGGTGCTGAGCTGGGGGCCGGGGACGCGCATGGCTCGAACACAACAGACTCTTAGATCTTCCTGAACAAATGTTTCTCCATTTGTTTTTGCCCTTTGGCCAATTCCCACAGACCTTAGTGGCTGATTTTCTGATACTTTTTGCCAGTTGTGGTTGTCTGGCTGGGGAGTCCGAGAAGCCTCACGCCACCCTTTCTGCAGGTCGGTTCTAATCGGCTGCGTTTTCCGTGACCAAAAACTAGGCCTGGTCAGTGGGGGCTGTTTGGGTCTCATAAACAGAATTTTGGTAATTCCGGGCACGTTGCTTTCCCATAAACCAGAGAAAACAGACGCACCAGGAACCCCGAGCACGAGATGCGCAGAGGCCGTGTCTCCCATCTTGCCGTCTGTAGCCCGAGGTCTGTCTGCACTCGGGAAAATGAAAGCAGTAGGTCCGGCTGTTTCAACACTAACCCCGTCTGTCACCTCTCGAACACACAGGTCCAGGCACAGCAGCAGGGGACGTGTCTGACCACGGCTGGCCAACGGCAAGCTCAGGCGCTTCCCAGAGCAGCAGCCCCGGTGGCTCCGCACAAGTTACTGCAGCAGGTCGTGACTGTCCCACCCCAGATGCAAACCCCAGGGGTGTCGGACCCCAGGCAGATCCCGGCCACTGGGGAGGCCCAGAGCCAGCAGCCCAGGGCCCAGACGCAGGCCCCCCCCTGTGAGGCCCAGGCCCCTGCTGGGCGGAGGTGGGCAGTGCGGGCCCCAGAGCTGGACCTGCCCGGGCGGAGGCCTGCGGCCACATTCCAGCACATCTGGGGCGTGCTGTGTGCAGCTTGCACAGAACAGAAACCCCCTTTTCTATGAGAGTATTGTGGGTCTACTTGTTTAGTTTGGGATTTCAGCATTTCCTCCTGCCCTCGTGGTCTGTGCCTGTTCTGTTTCCTCAGCCTGTGGCTGGGAGGTGACGCTCACAGGTACTCCAGGTGGATCTCGGGGGCAAGAACGTGTTTTCATGTTATTTTACTGCAATGGATAGGTATGTCCATAGAAAAGAATCACAGTTCATTCCTATTTTTTATAAAATTTTCAGAACAAAACCTCACAGTGGCCAAGGCTCCCAAGCTGTGTTTTCCATCGTATTTGCGATGAAAACTTCTCCTGTGTGTTTGCAGAGGTGGTGGCTCCTCATGTAGTAAAACACTGTTGACTACACTGCGCCTTCTGTGACGCCCGTAACGATGGCAACACCTCCCTAGCTTGATGACACGGGCCACGAAAGGGTGTCCCGGCGTCTCGGTGTTGGCTCAGGAAGCAGGACTGTGCCGGGCACAGCGACCGCACCAGGGAGGGACGTGGGGAAGACGGGGACCGTGCTCACCACGTCTCTGGGGTGCTGTTCCGTCTGTGCCGGGCTGTGTGCGCAGTTTCACCCACGCTGCTCTCAGACCTGGGCATCTCCCGAGGCCTGAGCTGACTTCCAAGCTGCGTCTGTGTGCTCAGAAGCCCTGAAGAATCCCGTCTTTTCTCAAGTACGACGTCCACTGCTTGAGGTTCTTGTGGAAGGAGGGTAAGGGCAGCGACTGCTGTCCCGGGTCGGTCCCTCTGGGCCTTCCAGCGCCAGCCTAGGCCGCCTTCTGCTTCCGTTCCTCCTGCAGGAAGACGGAGGACTCAGCACCTTCCCCTCACCAGCCTCACGCACTCCTCCTCCCCCAGAGCTCCAGGATGAACCTGTCTCCACCCTCCTCTCCCCGCGTCGTGACATCCTCTGCACACCCCCGAGGCTTGAGTCACGAGGCCACCCGAGCAGCACAGCCCTCACCTTGACCGTGCTCTCCAGCTGGGACAAGGCCTCCTCGTAGCGAGCGACCAGCGGCTGCAGCAGCTCGCTGGGGAGCTCGTGCCGCTCCAGTGCAGGCACCCCGCCTTCCGTCAGCATCTGGAGGAACCTCCGCTCCTGGAGGGAAGCCCACGTGTGGGAAGGGGTCCCAGGCAGCCCCGTGGCACCCAGGTGGCAGGAGCCATGACCCTCTCGGCCTCACCTGCACCTTGAGCAGCAGCGTGAAGGCCTGTCCGGCATTCCCAGCTCGGGCTGTTCTCCCGACCCTGAAACCAAACACAGCTGTTTCCAGGCAGCAGCCTCTGACCTCCGGGGGCCCGACAGGGGTCTCCCTCCAGGCCAACCCCACCCATAGCCCCGTGCGATGGGCCCTCACCGGTGCACGTAGGTCCTAAGGTACTGGGGGGCATCGTAGTTGACCACCAGCTCCACGCCCCGCACATCGATACCACGGGCGGTGGCGTCTGTGCTGATGAGGCTGTTGGACACACAGCGCTGTGGGACACCCACGCTGGCCACCCGGCCCTGTGGGGGTGGCTCTGGGAACAGGCCGCGTGGCACTGGGGACACAGGAGGCCCATCTCCCGAAGGAAGGGCCCTGCAGAGGGACCCCAGCGGACGCCCCGCTCCAGAGCCCCAGGCCCTGCCCCGGCACTCACAGTCGGATCTTTCCCTGTTCAAACTGCTTCAAGATCGTCCTCCTCTGGCCAGGCCCGTAGCGGGAGGAGAATTCAGCCACGTTCACGCCCCCGAACGCCTGCACCAGCAGGAAGAGCCTGGGCAGAAACATGGCTGCAGCCCAGTGGCGCCGGGTCAGGCCCCCCGCAGCCGTGCCCCGCCCTCACCTGTGCGAGTTCTCCCGGGAGTTGGTGAAGCAGAGGACCCTGGAGCAGCTCGTCCTCAGGACCAGGTGCAGCACGAGCAGCGGCTTGGTGCCGAGGCTGCAGGGCACGTAGTGGTGCTGCGGGAGACGCGGGGGTTGGCGGGAGCCCCAGCACCCGGGTGCCACCCTGCCCACATGCACCCCACTCACCGTGAGCCCCGCGGGGAAGGCATACTTCCCTCCCATGCCCCCGTCATCGGGGCCCCTGTGCGCCGCACCCGTGGAGAAAAGCCGGGGCCGGTGGAGGCCCAGCTGCTGCAGCTTTTCGGGGTTCTGGGTCAGAGTCGCTGAGAAAAGCAGCTTCTGCAGGGGCATCTGCGGACAGCAGGTGCTAGGAGAGAGGGGCGTGGGGAGCACAGGAAGGAGCCGTCTGTGCCCTCCTGAGCTCCCAGGACGGCTTCCCCACGGTGGCTCACTACACAGAGGAGCCCACACCAGCCAGGGTGGGGTGTCCGACCCATACGTGGTCCGACGTGACAGAACTCACTCCCGCCTCCTCCCAGGGCAGCAAGAAAGGAGAGGGGTGCAGAGCAGCCTCCGCCCAGGGCCAGCTCCTGAGCTCCATGCTGGGTACCTGGCGGCGGTCTCGGCCTGGAGCTGCCTCCTCTGGAGCAGGGCGCAGGGCTCCCTGGGGCCCACGCTCTGGAAGGCGGCAGCCACCACCCGGGGCAGCCAGGACTGGTGCATGCTGTCTATCATCCGGTCGGCCTCGTCCACGACCTGGGGACAGGAAGCCCAGTGGTGGGAGGCTCTGGCCAAGGTCAGCCCTTCGCTCCCAGCCCAGGCTCCAGGACGGGCACCTACCAGGAAGCGGAGCTGCTGGAGGCTGAATCCCGGGGTCTGGTCGATGTGGTCCACCAGGCGGCCAGGAGTGGCCACCACGATGTCAGCCAGGCAGCGGTAGCCATCTGCTCTGTAACCACAGCGTGGTTCGACAGAAAGGTCTGCCCGGGGCCTTCCGAAAGCAGGACGCCACCTGCCTCCCCTCCCAGGGCACCAACCCCGCCCCCACACCGGGAACCGGCAGACGGCAGTGTGGGCGGCTGCTCCGGCTGCGTGCGCCTCGGTGCACCCCAGCGCTCGAGCAGGGACCCTCCCCGAGCGCCCACTGCCCCACGGAACCTACGTCTTCTGGACGAGGCTCTCCTGCTCCTTGGCCAGTGTCTTCTGTCCCGTAACCAGGGCAACTCGCAGAGGCGTGGCGTCTGTGTAGATGTTGAACACTTTGCTCACCTGGAGGAAGGAGTCTTGTCACTAGGCTGGAAGCATCTGTTGTCCCCCTCGCTGCAGAGAGGACTCCAGCCCAGTCTGGGTCACCAGGGGCCCAGCATACGCACAGCAGCTGAAGCCACGGCGCAGGGCTCACCTACCTGCTGGGCCAGCTCCTTGGTGGGCAGCACGACCAGGGCGCGGACGTGGCACACCACTCGCCGCAGCAGGGCCTGCAGGGGGAGGCGGCCGTGTCAGCAAGGCCAGCTCCCTGCCCACTGAGCCCCTGCACAGGGGTGGGGACCCTGACACGCACCTGAACCACAGGAATGACAAAGGCCAGCGTCTTCCCGCTGCCCGTTGGGGCAGAAACACAGAGGTCGCTGGGCCGGTAGCCACCTCTGCCCACCAGAAACCCGCTGGCTGCACTCTCCAGGAGGGCAGGAATCACGGCGGCCTGGACTGGACGAGGAAGGGCGAGAGACAAGTCCCGCCTCTGCCAGGATCAGCGACTTTCCCAGCTGTGACCTCCGGCTGCATTGCTGGAGGCCTGGGAACCCCTCCCTGGAGGATGGCACCAGGGCCCAAGGCGGCCGGACGCAGCCGGGGCTCCCGAACCGTGGTCATTCCCAGCCCTGCTGAGGATGCTCTGGGAGGTGCCCTCGCCCCATCCACCTGCCCGGGGCCGGGCACCTGGGAAATAGGATGAGATGCCTTGTGCCCGCAACTGCTTCTGCAGGTCAGGGTGGACCTCGGGGACGTCCTCAATGGGAACCAGGCCTTCAGTGATGTCCTTTCTGACACGGCTCGGTTCAGCCAGCCACGCTGGCAGAAAAGGTTGGACCTACACCAAAGAGTACGACAGACCAGGTGGATGGGCCAGAGCCCTCCAGGCTGGGGGCGCAGAGCGCACAGAAGCTGGAGGACCTGAGCTGAGACCCACAGAGCCTCCCGACGAGTCCCCGGCCCCTCCTCGACCCCACAACCCACCTTCCACTCGGCCTTCAGAGAAGCTGAAACACAAAGCAGCAGGCGCCGCTCGCTGGGCAAAGCCTCGTAGTGGCCTCGCACGGCAGCTGCAGTGGTGCCCGTCCTCACCGCACCTGAGGCCCTCTGTGATCCAGCCCTCGCCCTCCCCGGCCACGCCGGTCCTTGCGCACTGAGCTCATGCCCGCCTCGGGGACTCTGCCCGGCTCTGCCTGCCTAGCGCACAGCCCCTGGCGGTAACCCTCTGGCTCCTTCCTCTTCGCATCCTGGCTCACAGAAAACTTCCGCACCCACCCCCCATCCCACGGCAGCCGAGGTGGTTGCAAAACCCCCCACTCTCCTCACAGGAGCTGCCCTCCCCCAGGTCTCTACCAAAACACACCCCAGGGAGAGGCTGGTGCAGTCTCCTGTTTTGCCCGTGAGATCGCAAGCATACAGTAGGAGCTCCTTGAATGCACACAAGAAAGCCAACGCTGGTGAGAGAGGAGGACGGGAAAGAGCAAGTTTGACAGCTGGAGATGGAAACGCAGCATCTGCACAGAAGCCAGAAATTGTTAGGTTTGTTCCAGGAGGGAGCCGAAAAGTATGTACAGGACAGAACGTGGTTAACGGAAAACTCAGGCTTGTGAAACAGCAGCAGCCGGAGTCTGGGCAGCCCCTGGGCTCTGTGGATCTGACAGACAGCTGCGGCCGGCATTGCTCCCCACCCTCCCTGACAGAGACGAAGGCTGCCCCTCCCTAGCTCTCCTGATGAGGACGAGGCCGGACCTGAAAGAGATGGTTGTTTGCAAAAAAAATTAATTACAAGTGGCTGTTCTGGCCACTCAGTCCCCCAGAAAACGCTCCATAAAAGCCAAGGCTCTCCCCTTTTCTCTCACGGACGCCTCTTCATCCTCCACCCACCTGCACCCAGATGCCCAAAATAAACAGCTTTTTGCTACACAGGAGACTTCGTGTGTCTCTCTCCTTATGGCTTCCTCCCTCCGAGTTACGGAAACGTTAACTGAACCTTTACGTACAACTTTTCCCTGGGATGCTCTGAGCTTTCAAACTATAACCTTTCTGCCTTACTTCACCTAAAGTTGTCTGTGTTTCTGTATGTCTGACCATGGATGTTTCCTACCAAAGGGAAGAGTCGGAGCAAAACCACCACCGTGCGTGGATGGTTAATTGGCTTATATCAAATATTTCATTAAAAACAAAATAGAAAGTTAACTTGTGACAGAAAGATGGAAAGAGGCGATGAGTGTGGAAATACATTTGTGGTAAGAAAGGATCTTGTATGGAATTTTTTTGTCCTAAATGGTTATTTAGGAAATGGGAAAGTTAGGACAAAACAAAGTTTTAGGCATGTTTGCTAGATGATCTGTGCAGGTTGGAATAGAGTTTATAAGGGGAATTTAAGAAAGAATTTAGTAGGTGATAAAACAGTTTTCTTAAAGTACTAATTTGCTCTTATAAATACCTGCCCAAGGCTGCGTGAAATTCCTAAAGTTCTGGCAAACCTGAATATATATTATCAATAGTAATTACATATGCTAAATTATGTCTCACAAAAATAACCAAATCTCCTTTACCCCCGTAACCATGACCATCGTGGAATCTTTACCATCCACGCACGGTGGTGGTTTTGCTCCGACTCTTCTTAAACAACAGTTTATAATCAACTACAGTCCAAGATTTGCTCATTTGGAAAATGTCATAGAAAGAACTAAAATTTTTATGACTTTTTATCTGAAACATTATTAATTCTCTTGCTTTGCTTTCCAAAGTCATTGAAATAGTATTAAGTAAATAGCAAAGTTATCTCCAGGATTTAAACTATTAAATTCCACCTGGCCCAACCTAATTTATCCTCTCAAGGCCTGAGGACTATTGCAAAAGAGACAGGTGTATAAAAACGTAAACACCGATTTCAGGAGATAAAAATTAGCAGGTTCGGTTTGGTTCCGCCTCTTTCTCCGCCACCCCCACCTGGCGCCCACCTGCCAGCATGAAACTCACCGGACGGCTTCTTAAAGGGACCGCAGCACTTACAGCCTGGAGACTTTCCGTCCCCCACCGTGGGCACTCTGTGACATCTCCATCTCCTGCAGTCCAGGAGACCGCTCTACCTTCTCATGTGTGACCTCACACTCCTAGCTGAGGCCCCGAGTGGCTCTGCTTTCGACTCTCGTTTTCAAACCCTACATTCTCCACTACCTAGGGACAGTCACAGGAAACCAAACCCAGGCCCTAACCATTTCTCTCCAGTGAAACCCCATCCTGCCTCTGTTCTAACTTCAAGACTGTCCGTTCTCAGCCCCTCCCTGTTAATAAAGGAACTCCACAGAAAGATCTCTGCACCCCTGCTCAGCTCAAAGAAGCTACAGCGAGAGATCTCCACCCCTTTTCCCAACTTCTGAGCTCATTTTACATGAAAATTTAATTTTAACAACAGAAAAGGGGAATGTTAAGGTGGCCTCGAATCTCCCAATTTTCTAGTAACAGCTGCAATCAGTTCTGAGCTCTCCCTACTCCTTGCTGCCTCTCCCCCAAAGCAGCAGACAACCTAATGGGACTATTTTCACAAACACCTAAAACAGCCCAAGGGGAAAAAAATGTAAATCTTTCTCTTTACATTTCCCCAGCTCACAGCTTTTAGAATTTGTTTTACTGCCTCCAGGTGTTCCAGAAAAGCTCCAGGACAGACCGCAGGGGGTTAAACTGGAGGCCTTTGTTTCCTGCCCCGGAACCAAATCTCAGGGACAAAGACCACACCCCCTGCGATAGGGCTGGTGACATCTGAGAAATAACCAAAACTCCAGGAAGAGGAAAAAGCAGTCAGAAAGACTCCCACTTCCCAATCTTTCTGATTTTTAATCTTTACCCTTTCCCCACACCTTACCCTTCCTTTTCTTATATGTAAAAATAAAAAAGGTGGAATGTTAGGTTCATTCCAGGTGGGAACTTGAAAAGTACATATGGGACACAGTGCGGTTCATGGAAGACCGAGGTTTGTGAATCCATAGCCCCAGGGGTCTGCAGAGTCCCCAAGGTTGGACACCTAACAGACAGCTGCAGCCGGCACTCCCATTCCCCCCCCCCCACGGACGGAACTACCGCCCCCCCATCTCTACAGGATGAGACTGACCCAGGGGTCCCAGAAATTGGTTGTTTGAAAAAAAAAATGTTCATTGCAGCGGCTGTTCTGGCCCAGGTGCTCACTCCCCTGAGAAACCCTCCATCAAACCCAAGGCTTCCCCTCCCTCAGGGTGGGCGCTCTTTGGCCTCCACCCACCTGCCCAAAATAAACAGCACTGCGCTGCTACACCTGAGGCTTGGCGTGTGTCTCTCTCAGCTCCGGACCCAACAGTCCCTTTTATTTAACTCGCTCTTATGATCTGACCTAGCATGACCTCTACACTCCTCTTTCCTGCACTCTGTCCCGAGGAGAAGCAGAGAGCGTGGCTGACTGCCCAGACACGTGGCAATGAAATCCACAGACTACCCGAGTCCAGCCGGGGGCCGGTCTCCGTCCCTGAAACAGGCCCATTGTGGGATCATCACGTAGGAACTCCTGAGGGAACTCTCCTCCTCAACTCTCCTCCTCAATACGCATTTTATCTCCCAGTCCGAGTCTGACATCAGGTGCAAGCTCCAAAAAAATTAGACGAAGACCCTCAAACCCCACACAAAAGATCTCCTAATCCTGGCCTTCAAGGTCTTTAATAACCAAGACGGGGAGAGGCGAAGGAAAGAGAGGGGACAGAGAACAGCCCCCAAAACAGAAAAAAGCTTTTCAAATCGTGGCTGCCCGGTGAAGGAATTTCTCCAGGGAGTCACCCAAAAGGCCCCAGGCCGGTAGACAACAAGGCCACACCCTTCCACGGGAACCCAGCCTAGCCTCCACTAGGACTCTGGGTCTCCAGAGTAAAATGTCCCAGGAGATGGGCTCCGCCAGGACCGTGCCCCCTCCGGCAAAAGGGCAACGGAAAAGCGGGTGCCCTCTTCTTAAAATGGGGAGATCGCACCTACGTTCCGGAACTGGCTGCCCCACCCTGGACGGGCATCCTCCCTACCCACGGACCCTCTGACGGTGCTCCAGTCTGACGGCACGTCAGGCTTCGTAACAGCCTGAACTTGGACACACCGGGACAGCCGCGCCTCGGTGACTCCCTGGCACAGGTGAGAACACTGGAGCCTCGTCCTCTTATATTAACAGTACTGTCAGGGATTCAAAGTTGTCCTGGAAGTCGTAGTTAGAAGAACTTAAATTGAAGCTTTAGTTTTCCCTTGTTCTTGCCCATTTTTGTCCTGCTCTTTACAAGCTAGCTGGTTATGGGTACACTATGTTGCCGTGACAAAGTTTTTGCCTAGGAAAAAATGTCTAAATTATTAATTTTTGTGTAGTAATTTAAGATAAAAAGTGAATGATGGCTAAAATCCATGAGAATCTCGAAACAGTCTTACTCTTTATAAATATTGCATGTGCTCAAGTTTACACCCCCAAAAATTGTTTTGAGACTGTTTAGGTTGTTTTTAAAACAGCTTAACCCTGATCCTCATGTAAAAAGCATGTTACCACTCTGCATCATTGTTTGGGGTGCTAAGGATTGGCGCTGAAGGTTTTTTCTCTCAGTCTACAGTCAGGTGACCTTATGTTGATGGGATTCAGAGAACTAACTTAAAGGCTTCAGAAGCAAAAATTTTCTGACCTTGCCTTGTCTGCCCGCCTCTTATACCAGTTCTTCCCTGAAGCTAGCCATAAAAACCAGAGTCCCTCTACCCAAGGCAGGTCGTAAAGGCCAGAACCCCCTTTTTTTTCTGAAAGCTAGCCATAAAACCTAAAATTATTCTATGTAAAATGGCCATAAAGTAATTATCTGACCTACTTTGTTTTTACTTAGTTTTGCTGTAAAACCCCATACCAGAAAGGGCCTTGCCTGCACCCGGAAGGGAGGAATGCACGCTCAGGGGCCAAGCAGAATCTAAATGTAAAAGCCTTGCTGGTTCTGCCGCTCGGCCTGTTAGAATTAGCTCACACCCTTTCTGTCCAGTCATATTTCTACATGGCTGCCCACACTCTAAACATAAAAGAAAATGGACAATTTCCCATGCACCTCTGAGTGTTCATTCTGAAGGCGTCCATGTGTAAGTTTTAATTCTTTCTCCTATTAATCTTCATGTCAGTAAATTTTCAGCAAGTCTTTATGGGAACAGTGGCCTTCGCTCCCAAACTTTGGGGGCCAGGGACGCTTTGATCCTATGGTATCAATAGATTTTCTTTTGGGATGTGGTGTTTTAGAAGGATCTAATCATCTAATACCTTTAAACAGGATATTCTAAAATGTCCACTATGTTTATAAAATTTAGAAGTGATGTTGTATTTGTTTAAAATAACAAGTCTTACCGAAATATTTTTTTCTTGTTAAGATTTATGTATTTAAAATAAAAAATATAACAAACTATATTTTGATCCCTGTTCTGTGTTACATATCTAATTTACAGGGTATAAAAATGGTAAACAAAAAAGTAAACTAATAGCTGGAACCTAAGTGAACTGCTAAGACAAATAAATAAGATAAAGTAGATAAATATAAATGAAGTAAGTACAAATGAAATTTTCATATAATTTAAAATCTTAAAGTCATTATGGTAAGTTAAATGATAATCAAAATATCTGGGTCATTTATAAGGGGAAATACTAGAACATTAGTTCTTAAACATAAGTTTAAGCTTATACCTTGATGTCTTATTTTATATTTAAGAATACTAATAAAATTGGTGACTAACAGTTCAAAGTTTCTTTAACTTCCTAGGTTTTTCTAAGAGTTGACATTATGATTAGAATACGTAATTAAAACTTCTAGATAAAAGGAAAACAATTCTATACAAAAATTTTTAATAAAAATGTTATAAGACATAAACATTAGTTTTGTTAAAGATAATTTTGTCTATTGGTTTTTGAAACTACTTCAACATTCAATATGTAAATGATCATTAAAAATTAAGTGGAGGCCGGGCGTTGTAGCTCACACCTGTAATCCTAGCACTCTGAGAGGCCGAGGCGGGAGGATCGTTTGAGCTCAGGAGTTCGAGACCAGCCTGAGCAAGAGCGAGACCCAGTCTCTACCAAAAAAAAAATAGAAAGAAATTAATTGGACAGCTAAAAATATATAGAAAAAATTAGCCGGGCATGGTGGCGCATGCCTGTAGTCCCAGCTACTCGGGAGGCTGAGGCAGAAGGATCGCTTGAGCCCAGGAGTTTGAGGTTGCTGTGAGCCAGGATGACACCATGGCACTCCAGCCCGGGCAACACAGTGAGACTCTGTCTCAAAAAAAAAAAAAAAAAAAAAAAAAAAAATTAAGTGGATATAAAAATTAAAGGTTATAAAAGGTTTATGAAAGTCTTAACTTACACTCAAATTGGTTAAAATTAGATGGATTTGTTTAGAAGATTTTATTAAAATTAACTTTATCATTAATACACTAATACAGTGAAATCTGGTTTTTCTCTTGAACTAGATTGTCATATGATATTACAAGGAATAACGAAAGGTGTTTTATTCACCTTCTAATAAACTGCAAAAAGGAAAGGAAGGAAGGAAAGACACAGATCCAGCCTCCTTATTAACTTGTCCTTCACTCTATTAGTTCTTATACTTGTCTGAGAAACTGAGTCTCCTCTCTCAAAGAAGAGGATTTTGGGGTTTAAAAATATATACATATTTGAATTATCAGTTTGGCTGTAATTTTATAGTAACCTGCAATCTTGCTTCATGACGACAAGCGTCTTATGATGAACAATTCATGACTTCTCGCTTTTTAAGCTTCCACTAAAATTCGAAGTTACTAAAAATAAGAATTCTACTCAAGGCATGTAATTGCATATGTATGGTGTACCAAAGAATAAGATGTTTTTAATAAGAAAAATTATAAAAGAAACAGAATGTTCTTACTAAAATATATAACTTTGTCTAATTCATAGGTTATTTAAAGGTTGAATCAAAATAAATTTAGAAAGAAAATAAAACCAAAATTCCACTTTTGAATAAGAAAAAGAGGTAAAAAGGCAATGAATATAGAAATATATTTTCTGGTAAGAAAGGTTAAACAGAAAGAATAATGTAAAGAAAGGATCTTGCATGGAATTTTTTGTCCTAAAATGACTGGTTATTTAGGAAAAGGGAATGTTAGGACAAAACAAAGTTTTTAGGCATGTTTTGTAGATGGTACGTGCAGGTTGGGATAAAGTTTATAAGAGTGAATTTATCAAGGAATTTTGTATGTGGTCCAGTTGGCTATAATTAAAAATGTTTTTCACTAAAACAAATATTTCTGTTAATATTAATTTACTCTTAATGAAATGACATAATATACTCATTTTGATTCTATAACATGTTTCTGTTTTAATTTTAAAAATACCACACTACAGAAGGTTTTTCTTTAATTTTGATAACTGACCTAAAAGAAACAAAGATTTTATGATTTATCAGATAATTCCTGTGCTCTCTTTATTAGGTTTTTTTTTTTTTTTTTTTGAGACAGAGTCTCACTCTCTTGCCTGGGGCGAGTGCCGTGGCGTCAGCCTAGCTCACAGCAACCTCAAACTCCTGGGCTCAAGCAATCCTCCTGCCTCAGCCTCCCGAGTAGCTGGGACTACAGGCATGCGCCACCATGCCCGGCTAATTTTTTCTATGTATATTTTTAGCTGTCCAATTAATTTCTTTCTATTTTTGGTAGAGACGGGGTCTCACTCTTGCTCAGGCTGGTCTCGAACTCCTGAGCTCAGAACGATCCACCCACCTCGGCCTCCCAGAGTGCTAGGATTACAGGCGTGAGCCACCGCGCCCGGCCTATTAGGTTTTGACTAACTAAAAAACTAACTTTAAAAGGGTTAAGATTTATACCCGTATAACTTTATCACCTTTGGAATCTTGATGACTATCTCTCTTGGTTAAATAAATGACTCTTATTTTATAGTGGTTTGTGATTGTATATGAATAAATGTGTTAAGCCTTTGATGTTTGACAACCTTTCCAAAATTTAAATTCTAAACCCAGCCTTTTGACCTTAAACTAGCTTTTTATATATTAGGGCCACTAAAAGTCTAAAACAGACATTAGACTTATTTAGTATGTCAAAACCATACAGGGAACATTGTCAAATACGAAATGGCGTTTAACTTTCTTTGGGCTATACCTGTATAAGTATGTTATTAACATATGTTCCGGTATTGTAAAACATTGACATGTCTAGGTGTGCGTTATCAGTAATAATTACGGTTATTATGTAAATCGCCATATGCCAGAAAAGTAACCAACTTGGTTTATCAACTGTCTCTAACCATGGCTAGTTCAAGTTTTATCATCTTCAGAAAACTATTTTACTTTAATTCATCTCAGAAAGTGGTTCTTTCTGGCTAAGTCCAAAGTTGGCTTCTTCAAGTAAAGTTATAAAAAGGACTGACAAATACACTTGAATTCTGGTTTCTAATATCTTTGGAGATTATATACCATTGCACTAAAACAAAACAAACTTCCAGGACTTTCATTTTAATTAGAAAACTGATGTGACCATGGATATAGCTAACTCAACCTCATGAGACCTAACTAAATTTTCACAAAAATGACTCTTTATTTAAACATGACTAATTTTGTTTTGTTTTCCAGAGTCCTGACAAATTTTAAGTAAATAGCAAGTTTACCTGATCTCTGGGACCTAGAACCTTGGAATCTGCCAAAGCCCTGTTCAAATATCCTCCCTCTAGGCCCAGGGACCATCGCGGAAGAGGGGGCGTGTGAGATTGTAAGGGCCGATTCCGAGGGATGGAATCAGTTTAGACCCTCCAGATCAAGGAGGGGCGCACAGAAGCCTAAAGAAAACTACCTGAAATGCTTTGTCTTTTCAGACCACATGCTGCAAAGATCTATCCTAATCATAAAATTTTTTCCTACTTCCTATAGACTTAGAACTTGAGTATAATTTTTCTCAGTTATAGATTTACACAAAAGGAGATATAATGAGTAATTTATCAGCCACCTTAGTATAAATTACTAAAGAGACTAAAATATTATGACACAATAAAAGTCTCTAAATTCCCTTAGCTTAAATATTAATGATGCTTATATTCGCTACAAATCTACCGCTAAGCCCAAGAATATAGTAGCTCAACACTTATAGATAAGCTAGTTTTATAGCCTGGCCTTTGACATTTTGGATTTTACTCTTATGTCACCTAGAAGATTTTAAATTACTGATGGATGCCTGTCTACCTCCAGTCCTGTTTGGCCTAAAATATTTAATTGGTTGTAAGCCCCCTTCCGACTCTTCAGTCCTCTTGGCCACAACGGTCCCACCGAGGGACTGGATGGACCCAGGGCAGGTAGCCACACCACCCTGGCAATGGATGGGACAAAATGAAAGTTTGGCCATAGACGCTGCCTCTGACAGATCTTGGCCAAAAGCGGGGAATTGTGAACTAAAATAAAATTTTAAGGCTCACCCCCACCCCCAACGGCTGACTAAATGGACCCCCTCGTGGCCAAAGGGATATCCTAAAACTAAATTGCCTGCCAGGAGGAGGGAGGTCAGACATACTTCATCATGCCCCTCCCTTCTTGGGGACATCCTTTGTAACCCATTAACAGGCCTAAGGGTATGCAAGACAAACCTGCAGGTCCTCAGTTTACACAAGTCTATGTCCAATGGCTTACCTCTGATAAACAGCTCCTAAGTTAAAACATTCCAAACCTTTAGACAAAGTTTCATGTCTTTAACCAATTACAAGCCAAACAATCTTTAAACCTGCAAGCCCCGCCTCGAGATGGCCCACCCAATGTTATGCCTCCCACACATTGATTTATGACTTTACCTGTGACCTGTGTCTCCCTGAAATGTATAAAACCAAACTGTGACCCAGCCACACTGAGCCCACTTGCTCAAGGCCTCTTGGGCGTGGCTCCGGGTCATGGTCCTCAAATCTGGCTCAGAATAAATCTCTTTAAAATTATTTTACAGAGTTTGGTCTTTTTTTCCGTTGACAAATCAAATTTTATTAATAACATTGAAAGAACTCAAATGCCTTTTACTTCACGTGACCTTGGTAACCTTCGATAAACTAGTTTGAAAATTGTTATTAAAGTGAGTAAGTTCAATTCGGTTCCCCTGTCTTCCTCCATCACCCCTACCTGGCGCCCACCTGCCAGCAATGAAGCTCACTGGACGGCTTCTTAAAGGGACCACAATACTTACAGCCTAAAGACTAAATTTTACTCAAGGACTTCCCAGAACAAATTGGGCCTCCTTCAACCGTTTAAATGATCCTCTCACTGCTTCTACCACTACAGCTGAGCTTCTGGAAACCCCGTCCAAGAGTCATCTCGCAGGACTCAAACCTACAGGCCCCCCAGAACCTGCTTCTACCCACAGCGAGCTCCCTGAGAGTCCAGCCCATCACGGACACCGGGCTCTGATAACGTGCTGTGGCACACACGAGTCCTTACCGTGCTTTGCCTCCTCTGTATACGTCTCCTAACCCTCTAGGAATGCCGCCGCAGCCCAGCTTACACACCAGGCTGGTCAGCCCTTTGCCCGTGCTGGAAACCCTAATAATAATAACCTTACTTTCCGTCCCCCGCTGTGGGTGCTCTACGACATGTCTACCTGCCTGCAGTCCAAGAGACCTCTCTACCTTCTCAAACTGTGAGCTCTTCCCACCATGCGAGATCTCGAACTCTTGACTGAGGCCCCGAGTGGCTCTATTTCAACTCTCGTTTTCAAACCCTACATTCTCCACTATCTAGTAAAGTTTAGGCCCTAACTATTTCTCTCCAGTAAAACCCCATCCTGCCTCTATTCTAACTTCAAGACCACCCGTTCTCAACCCCCACCCTTTTAATAGATGAAAAGATCTCTACACCTCTCCCTCAGCTTCAAGAAGCTACAGAAGAAAGATCTCTGCCCATTTTCCCAACTTCCGAGTTCATTTTACATAAAAATTTAATTTTAAAAACAAAAAGGGGGAATGTTAGGACAGCCTTGAGTCTCCCAATTTTCTAATGACAGCTAAAAATCAATTCTGAGCTCTCCCTACTCTTTGCTATCTCTCTCCCACACCAGCAGGCAACCTGCTAGGACTCTAAAACAGCCCAGGGGGAAAAAAAAATTGTAAATCTTTCTCTTTACATTTCCCCAGCTCACAGATTTTAGAATTTGTTTTACAGCCTCCAAGTGTTCCTGAAAAGCTCTGGGACAGACTGCAGGGGGTTAAACTCCAGGCCTTTGTTTCCTGCCCAAAACCAAATCTCAGGGACAAAGACCACATCCCCTGCAATGGGCCTGACTGTATTTCAAAGATGACCAAATCTCCAAGAACAGAAAAAACAAAAAACAGTCAGAAAGACAACAACGCCCACTTCCCAATCTAATATTTAATTTTTATCTTTTCCAGTACCTTACCCTTCATTTTCTTATATGTATATAACAAATAGGGTGGAATACTAGGTTTGTTCCAGGTGGGAACTCGAAAAATATGTATAGGACAGGATGTGGTTAATGCGAAACTTAGGTTTGTGAAACAACAGCCACAGGAGTCTGGGGAGTCCCCCGACTTTGTAGATCAGACAGCTGCAGCCAGCATTCCTTCCCCTCCCTCCCTGATGAAGACGAAGGCTACCCCTCCCTAGCTCTCCCCATAAGGACGACGCCAGAGCTGAAGGATGGATGTGACTGGGGCAGGGGCCTCCGGAGTTGATTATTTGCAAAAAAAAAAAAAAAAAAACTTATTACAAGCAGCCGTTCTGGCCCACTTACTCCCCCCGGAAAAACCCAAGGCTCTCCCCTCTTCTCTCGTGGACGCTTTTTCACCTCCACCCACCCGCACCCAGATGCCCAAAATAAAGAGCATTTTGCTACACACGAGGCTTCGCGTGTCTCTCTCTCGGTTCCGGACCTACCAGAAATCGGCCCGCGGGCTCGGCAGCCAGCTGCGGCTGGGAAGATGCTCGCTCAACCCACGCTCTCCTCCCCGCCCGAGCCCGTCCGCGCCGCCACGCGAGCAGCTCAGCTCACCTTCGACGTCTTCCTCCTCCCGAAGCCCCCCAGCACCAGGGCAGGGACCGGGGGCTCGGCCGCCTCCTCCGCGGGCCGTCCGTCCGGGGCCGCCTCCTCGCTGCTCCCTGCGCGCAAACACGGGCCGGTCGAGGTCAGCCCCCAGGCGCCGGCGCTCCGGAAGGGAGCCCGGCCCGCCCGGCTCTCCCGCCCCGGTCCACCCGCGTCCGCCTCGGCCCACCCGCGTCCGCGTGCTCGCCATCCGCCCTCCGCCGCTTCTCCTGCGGCGCCTCGGGGCTCCCCGGCGCCTCCGGGCTCCCTCGCCGCCGCCTCCGGGGCCGCCGCCGCCGCCTGCCCGAAGCCTCGGAGGGCGCGTCCGCCTCGGAGGGCGCGGGCTCCCGCTGCTGCCGCTCGCGGGCCCGGCTCTGCAGCCGCTCGAGCAGCGCGCGGGCCCGGTCGCCCGACCCCGTCTCCTCCGCCGCCGCCGCCTCGGGGCCCGGGTACCGCGCGACGTGGAACAGTGCCATGGCCGGCCGCGCACGCCGCTGCGGCTCCCGCGTGGGGACGATGTCCGCGGCGCGCGGCGGTGACGTCACGGGCGGCGCGCGTGGAGCCGGTGTCAGCGGCGCGCGGCGGTGACGTCACGCGCGGCGCGCCGGTCGTGGGTACCGGCGGCGGCGGCATGGAGCGGGAGATGGGGCCCGAGAGCGCGCGCCGATCGCTGGGCCGCTGGCTGGAGGCGGTGCTGGCGAGCCGCGGCCAGGCCAACGCCGTGTTCGACATCCTGGCCGTGCTGCAGGTGCCGGCGCGGGGCGCGGCCGGGTCCCGGGGAGGTTCGGAGACGGGGCCGGAGGGTCGGGGCGCAGGCGTGTGAGTCGCCCGGGGTCGCGGGGTGCGGTGGGACAGAGGGCAGGAGCGGGTGTGACAGCTCCCGCGGGGCGCCCTGACCCCGGCCTGTCTCGCAGTCTGAGGACCAGGAGGAGATCCAGGAAGCGGTGCGCACGTGCAGCCGTCTTTTTGGGGCCTTGCTGGAGCGCGGAGAGCTGTTTGTGGGCCCGCTGCCCTCTGAGGAGATGGTCATGGCAGGTGAGCGCCCTGGAGGGGCCTGCGGCTGCTCCCTGGTCCTCGGCTCTCTGATCGCACAGTGGGTCGGAGGGAGGCTTTGTCTCCATGGGATGAGCACCCCAGAACCTTGTCTCTGGGCGTGCGGGTGGCGGGAGGACACACCAGGTACTGTGAGATGTGGATGGCTCTCTTGGGGAAAAGGTGAGACAGGTATCCTGGAGCCAGGCTTAAGTGGACACTGAAGGAGGCCTGACTTTTTCCTGTGCGTTCTGTACCACAGATGTAAGGTGGTGGTGCTTGGTGCTGATACTAAGCATCACTTAAAGTCGGGGCTTTGTGTCCCAATCTTTGGGACTTCCAGATCCTGGAGTAAAGAGAGGGGATGGGGTCCTAACCCTGGAAGCTTGGCTGGGGGCTGTCCTGGGGCAGGAGCTATGCTGTGTGCAGGGCCCAGGGAATTTGCTGATCCCAACACCTGCCTGGGGGCCGTGGTGACCTGTCTCCAGCTATAGAGACTAAATAGAGGGTAACTGGGGGGCGGGTAGTCAGCACCTTGGGCTGGGCTGAGCCTGGCATATGTGGGCATCAGTGTGGCCTCATGACCACCTTGACTTTGTTTGCAGGGTCCCGGGGAGCCGTGCGCAAGTACAAGGTGTGGATGAGACACCGCTACCACAGCTGCTGCAACCGCTTGGGGGAGCTCCTGGCCCACTCCTCCTTTCAGGTCAAGGTGAGTGGGGGTCACGGAGCCGGCTTCATCTTTGTCCATCCCCTGCGCCCCCCACCTCCCAGGCTGTCCACACAGCAGAGGCCCAGGGCCACGGGTGCAGATACCTCTTTGCACTCTCATCTGGGTAAGGTTGCTTCCTTCCTTCGGCTAGTTTCCTGGCGGGCAGCCTCACTCTGTCCCCTGACTCAGGAGCATTGTGTGGCGGGCCTTCATGCCGGGAATGTGGCTGTCCGGTCCTGTAGCGTCCCTGGCTGGGTGCGGAGGGAGAGCCAGAGCCAGTGGCACTCAGTGGAGCCCACACACCCAGCCTTGTGCCAGGCCACGCTGCAGTCCGCAGCCACGGGAATGGGTCCCCGGCTGTGTCACAGCTTTGCTGTGGTGTAACTCGCATGACACACGGTTTGCCACTTAAAGCATGCAAGTTAGTGTCTTTGACCACTTTCATGGGGCCATGCAACATGCAACCACACTACCTAGGTCCAGGGCGTCTTCATCACCCCAAGGAGAAATCCTCTACCTGTTCACAGCCAGTCCTCGTGCCCATGCACCCCAGCCCCAGCCCTGGCAACCAGTAATTTACCTTCTGTCTCAGTGTCTGTGCTTTTCCTAGACGTTCCACGTAAGTGGGATCACGTGACACGTAGCCTTTCGTGTCTGGCCTCTCTCGTTCATCATGACCTGCTCGAGGTTTGTCTGAGTCGGAGTTTCATTCCCTTTTGTGGCTGAGTCGCATCTCAGCGTGTATAGTGTGCTGCGTCCTGCTGATTCGTCACACGTCGTGGGACATCTGGGCCGTTGCCACCCCTTGGCTGTTATGAACAGTGTAGCCAAGAACGTTTGCATGTGTATTTTTGTGTCGATGTTTTTATTTGCTTGGATGTGTTCTACAAGTGGAATTGCAGGGTTACAGGGCAATTCTATATTTGACATGTTGAGGACTATTTTGATGTTCGAGGCTGTTTTCCACACGCCTGCTGGCAGTGTGCCAGGGTTCCATGTGCCCTGCGTCCTTGCCAGTACGTCCGTCTTTGGCTGAACCTGTGTCCCCTACTTCGAAAAGCTGGGGTGATGTCACGTGTAAACACGTGTTTCCAGCTTCTCACAAAAATCAGCAGCTCTGTCGAGATTGGGGCCGTGTTTGTTCATGGCAGTAACTGACTCGAGGGGAGTCGGGAATGCCTTTAGACAGGCGTTGCACAACTCCACAAACATAGTGAAAAACGCTGGCCCGTATGCTTCAAGTGGCAAATTCCACAATACGAATTATGTCCCAGTAGAGCCATTAAAGAAGTTGGTGACCTGGCCCATGGCTGACTCCCCAAGGGCCTTCTTGGCCAGAGCCCCGGATGGGCTCCCTGGGAGTGGACAGGCCTCCCTGGCTGGGGCTGCTGTTTCACTCCATGGTGTCACCCACTTGTGACCAGAGCTGCTGAGCCCTGTTGGTTTCTCATGCTTGTATTTTCACGACTGTCACTGAGGTTCAGAGTGACGTTCCTGTGAGACACATGGATCTCCGTGGTCCGCTGGTTGCGAGAAACAGTCTGGCTGTGACAGTCGGCCTCTGGTGTGGGGCTTGGTGGGGCGACAGCAGCCTGCCTGGACACAGGTGGCTCCGTGACACAGGTCTGGCCTGTAGGTGCTCCTGGCCCACACCTCATTAACTTGAGACCTCATTATCGTCTTGCTGTCTCAGCAGCGGGATGTGGAGGCCGAGAGAGCAGCCAGAGCAGGCGAAGGCAGGGTCCCCTTTCTCTCTGTGCCGCCCGGCCCAGCCCTGGCTCGGGGAGCCCTGGGAACCGTCTGTGGGGAGCGGGGCTGCATCACGGCCACTCTGCCCCCTGCCTCCTAGGAGCTGGCCCTCAGCACGCTCATGAAGTTCGTGCAGCTGGAAGGAACGCACCCCTTGGAGAAGCCCAAGTGGGAAGGCAACTACCTGTTCCCCCGCAAGCTCTTCAAGGTGAGGGCCTCGGTGGTGCCTGTCAAAGAACCTCATGGGGTGGAGCCGGGGACGGGCCCCTTGGCATGGGCTGGCTGAGCAGCTGGGTGTTGGATGGGACACTTCTGCCTGCCCCTCCCGTAAGGGTGAGACTGGCTGCTCGGGCGTCTCCCTGCTGATCCGTCGGCTGTGGGAAGCAGTCTGGCTGTGAGTCGGCCTCTGGAGCGGGGCTTGGCGGGCGACAGCAGCCTGCCTGGATGCTGCTGGACTGCGCCTGGGCACGGGGAGAGGTGCTCACCCCGTCTCTGCCCCCAGCTGGTGCTGGGAGGCCTGCTTTCGCCCGAGGAGGACCACAGCCTGCTGCTCTCCCAGTTCCGGGAGTATCTGGAATATGACGACATCCGCTACCACACGATGCAGGCAGCCGCGGACGCCTTGGCCCGGGTCAGCGACCGGCACCCTGAGGTGAGTGGCCAGGGCCCGTCTTCCTTTTCCAGGTGGGTGGTGAGGGTGGTGGCCAGATGCTCAGGCCAGGCTCCTGGCAGGTGTCCGTCACCTTCTGGAACAACGCCTTCACGCTGCTGTCTGCCGTGAGCCTGCCCCGCCAGGAGCGCAATCTCTCCCACTTCTACGTGCCGCGCTCGGGTGAGTGTCCCGGCAGGAGGGGCTGAGAGCACGGCCGGGCCAGCAGCCTCCCTCCTCGTGTCGGGTGACCCCTGGCCCCTTGCGTCCTTGCAGGGCCGTCGGACAAGTGGAAAGTCACTCATCTGAGGGTGAGTCTCTCTGGAGGGTGGGCAGCCTTCCGGGGCACGGCCTCTCCTCTAGATGGGCACAGCCCACGTATGTGGTGCACGTATGTCCACTCGTGTGGGACCCTCAGAGGCCCAGCCCTCACCCCCTGCTTTGCCAAAGAAAGATCCCAGGAGGGCGGTGCCAACTGGCAGGGCCGCCAGGGCCACGCATGGGCAAGCGCCAAGAGGAGATGGGGTCAGAGGCCACACACAGGCCTCACGGCCACGTGTCGTTTCTGTGGACGGTGTTAGATGTGGTGCACGCTCCGCCCTTCTGTATCCATGAGGAACGTTTACCTCCCCTCATCTCGCGAGGGTTTCTCCCCTGGCGTTTCTGAGACCTGGAGCTTCAAGGCCCAGCCTGAGGTTCTCGGGTTCCAAGGGCTCCAGCAGCTCCTGACTAAAGCAGGGACGGGGAGGGGGCAGGAGGGGGCCGGCAGCGACGGGAGCGGCGTGTGCTGGCTGCCAGGGCTGGGGGCTCCAGGGCCCGGGCCAGCAGCGCCTGGGCTCTGGGTCGGGTGGGGAGGACGGCAGTGCAGCCTGGCCCCGTTACAGGAACACAGGAAGGCCTTCCAGGCCATGTGGCTCAGCCTCCTCAAGCACAAGGTAGGGGAACTTGGGGGGTGTCCTGGTCTCCCTGGGGTTGGGGGACATGCCCTGGTCTTCCAAAAGTCGGGGATGTTTGGGTCATCCTAGGGTTGGGAGGGCACTGCAGTCTTCCTGGGGGCTGCACCCTGACCTGCTGTGGCCCCGCAGCTGCCCCTGAGCCTCTACAAGAAGGTGCTGGTGATCGTGCACGACTCCATCCTGCCGCACCTGGCGCAGCCCGCCCTCATGATAGACTTCCTCAGCAGCGCCTACGACCTGGGTGAGCGGCTCCGCCAGGCGCGGCATGGGGCGTGTCCAGCCCTGCGCTCCAGGGGCTCATCTCCCTCTTGCGGTGGCTGAGGCGGTGGCCCGGTGCCCACAGGGCTGCTGCCTGTTCCCGGCTGGTGTGGGCTGGGGGCGGGCAGTGGGGCAGGTGGTGACACCTGTGGACTTGTGCTTGGGGGCCCAGGGTGGGGCGCAGGGGAGGCCGCTCCATGTCCGCGTGTCCTTGCAGGGGGCGCCGTCAGCCTCTTAGCATTGAACGGCCTGTTCATCCTGATCCACAAGCATAATCTGTGAGTGTCCCCCTGAGGGTGCAGGTCTCCCCGACATGCCCAGCCCTGCCCCAGGCTGGGTCCCTTCTTCCCGAGAGGGTCAGGGTTTTGGGGGGGCCCTGCTCTGTCCTGGCACGCCGTCACCACCACTCTCACCCCAGGGAATACCCTGACTTCTACCGGAAACTTTATGGCCTCCTGGAGCCGTCCGTCTTCCACATCAAGTATCGCGCCCGTTTCTTCCACCTGGCTGACCTCTTCCTGTCGTCCTCGTGAGTGCTGGGAGCACCCTGACCTGGGCTCAGAGC
Organism: Indri indri; assembly: GCA_004363605.1. Lineage (NCBI taxonomy): Eukaryota > Metazoa > Chordata > Mammalia > Primates > Indriidae > Indri > Indri indri. The sequence continues at coordinate 25,430 of RJWJ010010319.1, forward strand.
GGCTGGGGGTCCCGGGGCTGCCCAGAGCTGGGTGCAAGGACACCTGCTGGGTGCCCGAGCCTGCCCGTGCCTAGGGCTGCAGCCTTGGGCCAGGACGGGGCCTGGGGCTGGCGGTCAGCGCCCTGGCGTCTCACGCCCTGCTACTCTGCCCAGCCATCTCCCCGCCTACCTGGTGGCTGCCTTCGCCAAGCGCCTGGCCCGCCTGGCCCTGACGGCACCTCCTGAGGCCCTGCTCATGGTCCTGCCCTTCGTCTGCAACCTGCTGCGCAGGCACCCGGCCTGCCGGGTCCTCGTGCACCGCCCGCAGGGCCCCGGTGAGCGCTGGGGAGGGCCGGGCCCTGAGTGGGGGTGGGGGCGCCTGGTGCAGGCCCTGTCCGGTTCCTGTGGCCCCAGAGTGGCAGGCGGCAGACGAGGGTCCGCATCTTGTTCCTAGAGCTGGACGCCGACCCCTTCGACCCAGCAGAGGAAGACCCCGCCAAGAGCCGGGCCCTGGAGAGCTGTCTGTGGGAGCTGCAGGTGAGGCCGCCGCCTGCCCGACCTCACCCGCAGCCCACCCATGTTCGCCCACCGGCCCAGGCAGCTGCCTTCCGGCCCCTCCCGGAACCCCCGCCTGCCCACATCCCTGCGTGGCTCGGCCCCGTGCTGCCCCCGTCCCCTAGGGGAGCCCTCACCTGCCTGGAACTGCTTCTGCCCCTGCCTCGGCTGCGTGGACAGCTGGCGGTGCTCGGCCCTGAGGCCCTGTCTGAGGTTGGCAGCTCAGGGGCCCCAGACAGGGCCGCGGTGGCGCAGTGCCCCATCGATGGCTCCCTCGTGCCCCTCCCAGGCCCTCCAGCGTCACTACCACCCTGAGGTGTCCAAAGCCGCCAGCGTCATCAACCAGGTGTTGTCTGTCCCCGAGGTCAGCATCGCGCCACTCCTGGAGCTCACCGCGTACGAGGTGAGGGGTGGGGGTGCAGGGGTGTGGGCTGGAGGGTCTGGGCCCCAGGGGCTGCCGAGCGCAGGCCTGAGGGTGCCCGTCCATCCTTGCAGCTCTTCGAGCAAGACCTGAAGAAGAAGGGGCCAGAGCCGGTGCCCCTGGAGTTCATCCCGGTGCAGGGCCTGCTGGGCCAGCAGGACGACCTCTGTGCCCAGCACTTCACGCTCAGCTGACCCTGCCCCGCCCCGCCCCGTCCCTGCCCCGTCCCGAATAAATGGTTTTGTAGCACAGTGGCTGTGCGGTGGTGCGGGTCTGGGGGGCGCCCTCACACCCGCCTCGGGCCCAGCCTAGCGGACAGTGCCGTGCGGGGTCCTCTGCCCTCTCCGCAGTGAGGGGACCTGAAATGTGGCCTTGGCCCGGGTCTCCAGGCAGACGGGGTCACAGGTTCCTGGGCCAGCCCCCTCCAGCACCCCTGGCTGACAGCCTGGCGTCCGCACTTGCGCAGAGCCGTCTGCCGCACCCAGACCTGGGGGACCAAGGGGACGCTGCCCTGGTCAGTCATGGTGGGAGCCACAGGGGGTGGGGGTTGTGTGAGTGTGTGGTGTGAGCGTCGGGGGTGTGGAGCGGCTGAGTGTGGAGGGGTGTATAAGCTCCTGCCACCCTCCCCGCCAGAGCGCTGCTCAGGCCATTCCTGTTCTGGGAACCACCGAGGGCCCAGGGGCAAGTGTCTGCCCATCAAGTCCCAGTTAGGAGCCACCGCGGGCTCCAGGCAGCTGGGAGTTAACAGCCCTGTTTTGTTTCCAGTGTGTTTATTTTGTGGGACCCCATTGGTGCTAGATGAGCCTGCTTTCTCATATGCAGTAGGGACCCCGGGTATCCTTTTAAAAATCTACTTGTTCAGCGCGGTGGCTCACGCCTGTAATCCTGGCACTCTGGGAGGCCAAGGCAGGAGGATCGTTTGAGCTCAGGAGTTCGAGACCAACCTGAGCAAGAGCGAGACCCCGTCTCTACTAAAAATAGAAAGAAATCGGCGAAACAACTAAAAATATATAGAAAAAATCAGCCGGGCATGGTGGTGTATGCCTGTAGTCCAGCTACTCAGGAGGCTGAGACAGTAGGATTGCTCGAGCCCAGGAGTTGTAGGTTGCTGTGAGCTAGGCTGACGCCACGGCACTCTAGCCCGTGCAACAGAGTGAGACTCTGTCTCCAAAAAAAAAAATCTTGTTCAAGGACAGAAAAATCAGTGACAGCAGGACCTGCGGACTGTGCACCTCTGGACAGCAGGACGTTGCCGCCCCCCTGCCCGTGCCCCTCCTGCCCCTCATCTCTGCCCCCCGCAGTGCTGGGCTCACTCCACGCTGTGGCTACTTTGGTCTTGAGAGAGCTGCTCTGTTGGCTATGGGACCCACATGTGCCCTGCGGGGGCTTCAGGAAGCAAGTGGTGGTGGGGACGGAAGTGCCCCTGCCCCTCATGGTGTGGGGACAGGAGCCAGCCCTGCTGCCCAGCTGGGTGCTTCCTCTTCCCCCCCCAGACTGTGCTGTGCTTGCACCTGCCCCAGGGCCTTTGCACTACCACACCGTCCGTCTCTGCAGCTCCTCCCTGCGTTGCCCCATCATTACGGCCCCAGTTTGAACGTGAACCCAGGAGGCCTGCTCTGGGCACCCTGTTTGTGGTCGTGCACGTGCACATACCTGTGGTTCCCCTTCATAGCACTTGTCATGCTGTGCCACGCCTGCCCCTGCAAGCACTCGGGCCACCTGCAGGCACGTACAGGGCTCGTGCACGCGTGTGTGGTCCTGTGTGCCCAGCTGCCTGCCGCACCTGAGTGGCTCCTGGAGCCGTGAGGCCTGGGGAGCCCGAGGGGCAGGGCCAGGCGAAGAGGGCCAGTGTCCGCCACAGCCTCGCTTCCACCTCAGGCTGGGGACTCTGGGTGCAGTGCTGGCCAGGGCCAGGGACCGGTCTTCCCTAAGAAATGACAATAAAAGAAAGTTTATGAATCATGAAGGATTAACCCGGAGTTGCCAGTGCACGGGTGCCCTCGATGCCGTCTGAATTCAGCATCTTGTGCTGTCCACGGGAGTCTTACGTGGCACAGATCCACGGACCCTTGCTCCCCCCGATGCTGCAGCCCCTGGAGACCCCTCAGCCCGGGGCGGGGCCCCAGCAGGCGAGGCCATTGGCATCTGGCTGGAGGCAGCTGGCTTGTGACGGGGCGTCTCCTGGGAGGCTGAACGGGAATGGGACGTCGTGCTGCCTGACAGGTTTAGGCGGACATAAAACTGGCCCTTGCCGTAAGCAGCGGCACTTCCCGGAGCAATTACAGTTCATTTTCTGGGCAGTGACAGGGGATTCAATTACCGGGAGCCCAGGAAGGGCCTGGGGACGGGGAGCAGCTGGAAGCACCGTCCGGCTGGAGGTGCCCGCGCTGGCCAGGCGGTTTTCGGGCTGCCTGGAACCCTGGAGCAGGAGGTTCTGGGAGTGGCTGGCAGGGCAGGTCCCACAGCCCCGGCCAGGCTTCCTCCTCCTCACGTCACCTGCTGCAAGCGGGAAGGGTCCCAGAGCCCCCCGGGATGTCCACAGGTGGGCGGGAGGAAGGGCCACCCCTCACCAAGGTGCCCCACTGGGGCTCGGGGCTGCAAACATACACACGCTGCCTCCCGCTCCCTCGGCCACGCGGGGACACTGCGAGAAGCTGGCATCTACCAACCAGGCGGGGAGCCCTCCCTGGAGACCAGCCCTGCCACAGCCTGGTTTTGCCGTGCAGCCTCCAGACCGCGGGAAGTGAGTTTCCACCGTTGCAGTCACCCCAGGTGGTCAACAGCTCTGTCTGCCGGGTCTCTGACCACGAAACTTTAAAGCACAAAACTTGGGGTGTCGAGGCACGCGGACCGGAGGGGATGCCGTGGGGCCCAGGTCTGGGAGCCCTGGGGAGGCTGGGCCAGGAGAAGGGACGCTGCCTGGAGCCGCAGCGCAGAAGGCCCAGCCGCCCCCAGGGCGCAGCATCAGGCCGGCCACCTGCCCCACCTGCCCGGCTCCGGTGGGGCCCCCAGCGGTGGCGAGAAGCGGCCTCCAGCGCAAGGTGGGGCGCGGCGCAACAGGCAGGGTGTGAAGTCGGGGAAACCAAGGACATTCACTCCAGGGGGACACTCCGAGGAGTGGCCTGGACAAGCCCCCGTCACCTGACCCGGGGCACTAGGTGCATGGACAGCGCGAGGCGTCTGGTCACAGGCTCAGGCCGTCGTCCCCACGTCAGGCTACTGCGACAGTCCAGTCAGGGCCAGTTTCCGCCTCCTGCTCCCATGGCAGGCTCCCTGACACGCCCGTTTCTGGGAGCCTGCGCCGCCTCCTAAACCCACACGGCCCAGCTGCAGTGACGCCGCGGTGGAGGGTTGGGGCAGGGCTGGGACGGTAGGTCGGTTCTGTGTCTGCTGCCCCTGCCGCGGAGCCACAGGAAGCCTCCTGACCCCGGCCGAGCATGTGCTGACACCCCCAGGCTCCATAACTGCCTGACCTGCAGCAGTGGGACCTTCTGGGGGCCACAGAGGGGCCTGAGAACCTCTCACCAGCCCTCAGGGGAGGGATCCGCAACCCGGCCCTCTGCCACCACCCCAGAGCAGGTGTTCTCCCCCCTGCAGCCTTCTCACGAGTGCTTGCTGAAATTAATTTCTCTCGCCCCGGGAGCTTTTAATCTCCCACAGCCGGGAGGCCTATTTGGGGACAGAGCTGGGACCAGCCCCGTGGAGAACACACGCTGGTGCCTCTTGCGCCCTTGCACGGGTGTGGCTTCCAGGAAAACATCACCTTCAGCCGGGGGTTCCCGTCTTCCCCAGCCTACGCCCATTTTCAGCAGGGAACCACACGTCCAAAATTGACTGAGACACGTCTTAGCGGCCCTGGACGGACAGGCTGAGCCCTGACCTAGGGGAACCTCGCCTGGCGCTGCTGGCAGCGTGACCTCGGGCGAGTCACTCAGTGCCCGTCTGCAAAGGCCGGTTGGGAGGATTCAGAGTGAAGAACGTGGCGCCCCGCACGCGGCCAGTGTCCACGCACAGCCGTCCTGGCCACCACCACCTGTGCTGCTCCCCACATGCAGGTGTCCAAGAGACGGGACTTCAGTTTCCTAGAACTGAAACCCCACCTGGCAGCTGCCTTGCTCATGGCAGCATTTATTTGCAACAGTGAGGGGTGGAGGCAGCCCTCGTGACCGTCGGCGAGGAATGAAACAACCTGGGGCATCCGTACGACGGACAAGTGTTCAGCCTCGAAAGAAGGAAGTTCTGACACAGGCTACCTGGGTCAGCCTGGGGGACACAGTGCTCGGTGAGCTAAGCCAGACACAAAGGACAACTATCCTATCGTTCCACGCAGCACACTCACACATTCGGCACACAGACACCCTGCACACGTGCACACACATGGCACAAGGACGCCCTGCACACGCACACACGGCACATAGATGCCCTGCACATGCTCTCACACACACACACGCATGGCACACAGATGCCCTGCACACACACACACATGGCACATGGATGCCTGCACACACACACACAGAACACGGATGCCCTGCACATGCACACACAGCACACGGATGCCCTACACACGCTCACACACACACACACATACACACACAGCACACACATGCCCTGCACACGCACACACACGGCACACAGATGCCCTGCACACGCACGCACACGGCACACAGATGCCCTGCACACGCACACACAGCACATGGATGCCCTGCACATGTTCTCACACATGGCACATGGATGCCCTGCACACGCTTACACACACACGGCATACGGATGCCCTGCACACGCACACACACAGCACATGGATGCCCTGCACACGCACACACACAGCACACAGATGCCCTGCACACTCTCGCACACACAGCACACAGATGCCCTGCACACTCTCGCACACACGGCACACAGATGCCCTGCACACTCTCGCACACACAGCACACAGATGCCCTGCACACGCACACACATGGCACACGGATGCCCTGCACACACACACACACACACGGCACACAGATGCCCTGCACACACACGGCACATGGATGCCCTGCACACATTCGCACACAGCACACGGATATGCTGCACACGCACACACAGCACATGGATGCCCTGCACACTCTCGCACACACGGCACACAGATGCCCTGCACACGCACGGCACATGGATGCCCTGCACACGTTCGCACACGGCACACGGATATGCTGCACACGCTCACACACACAGCACACGCTCTTACACACTCGGTGGCAGCAAGCCATACAGCAGATGCCACGGGGCGTGGCGGGCTGGGACAGTGAGCACCCAGATGCTGGGTCCTCTGCGCGGGCCGGCGTGGCGTGTGGGGACTAAGGCTGTTGTCCCCGCCCCTCGCAAGTGGCTGACTATTCTGGGGCTGTTGTCACTCACAGTGGCGTGAGGGGAGCCTGTGTGTGCAGGTCACACGGTGAGAGGAGGGGGTGGGGTGGCCTCTTTTTAACAGCCAGGTCTCGTGGGGACGCGCAGGGCAAGAGCTCACCCACTGCCGCGAGGAGGGTGCCCAGCCGTGCACGAGGGCCCAGCCCACGACCCACGACTCTCGTCAGGGCCACCGCCACCCCTGGGGGCCAAATTTTAACATGAGGTTTGTAGGGACAAATAGCAAACTGTATCAGCACGTCACCATGAATTCAAGCAACATGCATGGCTGGTCCGCAGCGTGGGGCACCCGTGGTCACGTGGGGTCCGGACCAGCAGGGACATGCTGCCGGCCACAGCCCAGCGCTGACCACAGAACGGTAGCAGGTGGTTTTCAGCGGCCGCGAGCTGCACCAGCAGCGGGGAATCACTCCCTCGCTTCCCTTCTCCGATGTCTGTGGAGCTCTTTGGGTTGAATCACCCGCTAGGCTTCTCGGGCAGTTTATCTGCAAAGGGCAGGTCTCGAGAGGTATAAACCCCCTTATGAGGAGGTGAAGACTGACGGGAGAAATTGCGAAACCAAGAAAGCTCCAAGAGCACAGTTTAGGACGTGAGGTTTTGTTACCTGTCGGCTGTTGCGGAGGAAGAGCGTCAGGTCAGGAGAGTGCGACGGCCCCTCTGCCTCAGCCCCGCCGCAGACCCGCCGCCTCTGCGCCGCCCGCTGGTGAGCCCCTCCCACCCCCGAGTCCTCGCGTGGGCGGGGCGGTGAGGCAGAGGGGCTTTCAGAGCCAGGGAGCCCACCACCGCCCCCAGAGGACGGGAGCCACGTCCGGCTTTGAGAAGCGATTTTCCAGTGTCGAGTTTTCTGTGAGATCCCGTGTGGGCCACAGACCAGCCGACTTTGACCTGACAAATCGTGACACGGGCGCGTTTCATGGGTTCAAGCCTATGCCATTTTCTATTGTAAACTCCGTGCTGACGGATGCCGCCCACCCCAACCTTACCTGGGCAACTTCCGGATGCTCGCGCACCCACGGGGCTGGTCCGCGGCTCGAGACTGACTTGGGGCCTCGCTCACGGCTGCGTTTAGTTCCCATCATCCTCCTAAATTTTTGGCGCGTCCTGAACTAGACAGGGCTCTTTTGAGACTGGGTTTGGGGCTGGTGGAATTCTCTGCTGAGAAGGGGACAGTGGGACCCTTCAGACTCCCTGCAGCAGCGAGGACAGGGCACCCCATGGGGAGAGGTGGGGAAGGGGCTTGCGGTGAGTTTGGATTCTGCCGCGGCCGGGAGAGCACGGAACTGCTGGTCTCGCTGCTCTCGGGAAAACTTCTCTCCAGGACCCAGGAGCCCTGGCGCAACTAGGAAATGGCGTTTCCTCTCCCAGAAAGCGCTGCGGCTGGGGTGAGGCCTGTGGCTGTGCTGTTGGCCGCAGCAGGGAGGTCAGGTAAGGGCCGCAGCCCCGCTGGCCGACCTGCTGTCGGGACGTCCTGTGGTTTGCTCTCCAGGTCACTCCCTGAGGATGGGGGACTTGGACGTCACCCCGGGGCCCACAGTGTCTGCCCCAGCGCACCAGTAAGGAGGGTCGGCCGACTGCCTGGCGTGGAAAGGGCTGGTTGGTTTGGTTTGGGGTCTTGGCGTCTCTTCTGCCTGGGAAGCTGAGCCGGCTCCAGGGTCCCGTGCCGTCTGGACAGCAGACGCCGCCCACCTTTGGGCAGGAGGCAGGGGTGAGCGGCTGGTGCCTGGACCGCTGGGCGCTGCCCTGACAGGCACAAAGGGACAGGAAGCAGCTCCTGTCGGCCACGCCCCCCATGACCGTGTTGGCTCCTGCTGCAGTCACGGAGCACTCGCCCAGCCGTGGAGTTTGGCAGGTCTCGGCGTGGGGGCCGAGGCCAGCAGTCCCCCACCCCGGCTGAGTCAGGACACCCTCGGCCACCAGGACCAGCACCGCAGCCTCTCGGGACGTGCAGGGCGGCGCTGCAGTGTGTGGTCGATGGCCTTAAGTGTCGGGGACTGAGAACTGAGCAAGGAGGGGCCGCAAGGACGCGGCCGAGGACGACTGTGCCAGCGAATTTCTGGAGAAGGACCGTATCCCGCACAGAGGCACAGGGGCCAGTTTTGACCGATACGCCTTCTACTCTCCTTCCTTTTAATGTAGAAAGCCTGGATTTTAGCCGGATGCACAGCTGCCCAATGGGAGGCCACGGTTCCCAGCCTCCTTCACAGCTCAGCGGCGTGACGCCGCATTCTGACCCACAGGGCGAGAGCGGGAGTGATGCGGACAGCACCCTGGCCGCTGCCCCCCAGCCTGGTGGCCGGGACACGGCAAGGACACCCTCCCGGACCACGGGAGCCAGGACCCATCCCAGGGAGGGCGTCGGCACAGGATTTCCTGGAAGGCCAGAGGTGAACGTCTGCAGTTCTGGGAGCCACACGGCACCTCTGGGCTCTGCCCACGGCCCCAAAGCAGCAGCCAGACAAAGCGCAAGCAAGTGGGCGTGGCCGTGTGCGAATAAAACTTTATTTATAGAAACAGGAGGGGCCAGGGGCGCGGTTTGCTGACTCCTGCCCTGGAGGACGGCGGAGCAACAGGAGGAAAGGCGCCTGGACCCCTGGGCCGGGCAGCAGGACAGGGCCCAGCCCCACATCCGCTGGCTCCGCGCCTGGGCAGACAGACACAGCGTCTCTGCTGTCGGATCTGCTCTGTATTTGGTGTCTGTTGATGCGGCGAGTCTCCTAAACACGCCGTGGGCTCGTCTTTGGGACGCTGACGCTGGGCAGGTCTCGCCACCCCCTCACCAGCCCCCGCGGGTGCGTGTGGACGTCTGACTTGGGTTAGGATCAGAGAGGCTGAGCGGCCGGCAGGGTGGCCGGGCCCTGGGGAAACCGCAGCGGCTCCGCTGGGAGGACGGGAGCTCGGCTGACGGGAGATGCCAGCGCTCGGCCTGGCGCTGGTGGGGTGGGCCCCGTGGGGTGTGTACAGGGGCTGTAGCACATGCAGAAGACGTGGCCGCCCAGAAGCCTGGACAGGAGATACCATAGAAAAGGCACGTGTTTCAGAGTCAGCACCCGCTGTCCTCAGACACCCTCCATCGGCAGAGCCGCCTGTCCAGGAGGGTGGCAGGAGCCCCGGCCGCCGGACTCCACTGTCCGGGCCGCAGAACCTCGAGATGTGCAGGGCATGGCTCAGGGCTGCTCAGGGTTCCGGGGCGGAGTAGCCAGTGGGTGCCAGCCCAGCCCCCAGCCCAGCGGGCTCGGTCCGCGAGGGTCTGCCTCGCGTGGGGGCTGAGGCGGGCGGGTGGTCAGTGCCGCCCGTGCTTGATCCAGTTTCTGATCGTCCACTTCTGCCCTGAGCACCTCTGCACCACCAGCCGCAGCCCGAAGTTGGCGTCCTTGGACATTTCCACCTCGAGGCACCGGCCCGTGTCTCGGCTCACGATGGGCCCGCTCTGTGGGGTAAGGGAAACTGAGTCAGCTTGGGAGCCCGGGGGTCCCCTTCCTGCAGAAGCATCCCTGAAAGTGAGGGGTGATCCCAGGCCCCAGCCCCAAAGGCCCAGGGTCCATCAGGTCCCCTGTCCCCCCGGTCCTGTCTCTGTCCTGTGTCTGCCCCTCCCACCTGCCCTGCCCGCTGGGGTCCAAACAGGGGCCAGGAGGACAAACTCCAGGGGCCCAGACAGGCCTTTACCCCACGGCACCTCCCTCAGGTCCCTCGGTCCTGGCCCAGCCTTGGGACCCCAGAAGGCAGATCAGCAGGTTCTCCCACTGGCCCTGCCCAGCCCGGCCGCTTGGGCACGTTCGGCCCTCGCTGTCTCGGCAGACAGCAGCGACA
>RJWJ010010319.1:35691-47428 GCA_004363605.1 Indri indri
GGGGGTGGGTCGGGGTGGGACTTGATCATTCACAGGGCAGCAGACCGCCACGGGGCCTTGCATAGAGGGGTCCCATGGGCAGAAGGTTTCCGGAAAACCCATCCGGCTGCGGTCCCCAAAGGCCGTCCACACCCTAACGCCCTAACCTCATTCCTTCCGAGAAGGAACCAACGCTTCCACCGAGGGCGCATTGGCACTGAGGGGCGGAAAGCCTGGAGGCGCAGCCCAGGTGGACGTGGGTCAGGTGCGGCTTGGCGAGCTGGGCTCTGGGGGGCTGAGTGGGGGTGTGGGGGGCCGGGGCAGTCGGGGCTGATTTCAGCCAGTCTCCAAGGATCTCCTGACTTTCCCATTTCCCCGGCAGCTGAGGTCAAAGGCGTATCCCACCCACCGCCTTAGTCCTCCCTCTCCCCCGGGGTCAGGGAGCCTGGGAGGCCGAGGTGGAAGAGGCTGCCGCAGGGTGACCAGGCCGACTGCCTCCGCCCCTCTTTAGCTGTGTGACCCTGGGCCAGTCACCTTCCCTCTCTGAGCTGACCCGGGGCCCTGCCCTCTGCCCAGACCCCCCACCCCGCCTGACTCCCAGCTGTCAGGCCGGCCCCGGCGGAGCTGCCTGGGGTCTCGGCCGCCCGCTGACCTGGGTGAAGTCCCACAGCCGCTGCGTGGGCCGGGCCACGTCCTCGCACTTCTTCAGGGTGGGCGTGCGGCCCCTGCCGTCATCCACCAGACACTTGGAGTCGGGCAGGAAGGCCGTGGAGCCCAGGGGGCCCAGCTGCAGGAGGCCGTGGGCGCTGTACCGCACCAGCTGGGGACAGCAGGAGAGCCGTGAGGGCGGCGTCCAGGCCGGTCCACTGCCCGGGTCTCCCCGCTGCCCTGGCGAGCACCAGGGGGCACAGACAGGCCAGGCGGCCACCTTGCACCGCCATAAACAGGGCCTCGTGAGTGGCTGCGTTGGCACCTCCCACCCTGGGGACGCCGTAGGGGACAGGAGGGCCAGGCAGGACCAGGCCTAGGGGCTGGGCTGGGAGGCACTGAATGGAGGAGGGGGCGCCACCCGGCCCGTCACGACTCAGCTTCTGGAAGGTGGAGCTATGGGAGGGTTAAGGGGCTGGCCCAGCCAGGAGGCCAGAGGAGCCCCAGCTGTGGCTGGCTCGGGCTGCAGGGTGGGCCGGCTGCTGGACACCCGCGTGTACCGAGAGCTGCCAGATCGTGCTCCAGAGGACTCCGCCCCCATCTCCCAGGGCCCAGGTCGGAGGTCAAGGCTCGGGAACGGCACCAAGCCCCCGGCCCCGCTGGCTATAGAAAGTTCTGGAACAGGAAGGAGCTCTGCCCAGGGCTGCAGCCCGAGAGCTGGAAATGTATTAATTAATAATTCACTCCCAGGGAGATGCTCCCCATTGGGCCCCCGGAGCCAAGCCCACATGGGCATCTGGAGAGCAGAGCAGGGCGGGTGCTGCCCCCAGGCCCACGGAGCTTCAGGAGCTGTGGCGGCAAGGATGGCAGGCCCTGCGCTGGCCGCGCCTCCCTCCCTGCCCCCAGCCCGCCGCTGGTGCCTGCGAATGGGAAGCAGGAGGGCAGCCGAGCGTGTCCGTCTCCCGTGCGGGGCAGAGCTCAGAGCTGAGCTCCAGTCTGTCCCGGCCTGGGGGGACGGGTACCCTATGCCTTCCGACAAGTCCCTCAAGCAGGACCCGCCTGGGACCCTTGCTTCCCAGAACCTTCCTCAGAGCCTGCGCAGTGGCGGGGCTGGGGGCGCCGCAGCCTCGGGTGTGGACCCGGGAGGAGAACGTCACAAGGGCCCCAGGTCAGCGTCAGCTGGCCTCAAACCACGAGGAAAACGTCTGTTTCCAGACGAGGGCGGCCCCAGGGTCATGTCCACGGGTCCTGGTTTGTGCCGGTTTTGCACAAGACACCACGCAACGTGGTTCCCTGCATCCACCTCCCAGCCGCGGGCCCCGGGCACATCACGTAACTCCTGCGCCTCATTCCCTCGTCCGACACCGGCACTGGGACAGCACCCGTCCCGTGGCCATGGTAGGGATTACATGAGACACCAGGTGCAAAGTGCTCAAAGCCCCCGCAAGCGCTCAGCAAACACCTCGGTCTGCTCATACGTGGAGTGTGTCCCCCTAACCGCGTCTCTTTGCCCCAGGCGCACGCACATGAGGCCTGAGCGCTTACGGAAGGCTGTTTCTGTCGATACGGTCTTCCTGGGAAACAACCCGCCACCGTTTCTGCGCCCCACAAGCCCACGGAGCAATGTGACCCCAGCACACAGCATCAAGGGGCTGAGCTTCCGTCTCGGCGCGTGTGGACGCCGCGCAAGTTTTGGTTCTGAGGCTGGGTCATGAACGGCCACAGCGTCCTGGTTCTCCTGGGACGCGGCCGCCACGCCGTGAGGAAGCTCAGACGGCCCCAGGAGAGGCCAAGTGGAGAGGGGGTGACGGCCCCTCCAGCCTGGTCAGGCGGCCCCAGCTGGTGCCTTGAGGAGCGGAAATGGTTAGTCCTGCGGGGCCAGCCCTGCCCACATTGTGCAGGTTGGCGAGTGAAATGAGGCCGCTGCCGCATTAGACCATCCGGTTTGGGGGCAGGTGATCACTGACGCGTCACAAGCTATTTAAGGGACGTGGCGCTCGAGACCAAGCTTGCAGCTTCAACCTGGACAGCCAGAGCCGTGCAAACTGGGGACCGGCCAATGCCGGGATCTCAGACTCCGGCTTCCAGAACCGCGAGAGAATCAATACTGTTGTGTTAAGACAGCTCCCAGGGCGTGGCCCTGTTGTGGCAGACCCGGAAGACCAACGTGCCAGGTGTCGTGACGGAGCTTCTCTCCCCTCCAGCATTTCGGCAGCTCCACAGAGACCCTCGGTGCTGTTGACGGCCAGACAGACTCAGGTCGGTACGCAAAGGGGAAACCGCTCCTGGGCCGTGTCCTGCTTGGACGCAGACGTCAGTGCACCTTAGCTCTCCGGTGCGGCCGAGTCACACCGGCTTGGCCTCTCCCGTCCCACCTTGGCCCCACCTGTCACCCCGTTCCCGGCACAGGAAAGCCCCTGTCTGCCAGCTGCCCAGTGTCCCCTCGAGGCAGAGGGCTCCGCATGGCATGGCCGTGGGGTCGCTGGAAAACGCACACCGCGCCCAGCCACTTGGGCGCCCCCCTACCCCGAGTCCAGCCCGGCCCCGCCCTGCGTCAGCAGACACCCCGGACGGTGGGAGAATTTGCTGCGGGACACAGCCATGGTGCGCCCTGGCCACCGTGTCCTGCTCCCCGTCCCGGAGCTCAGAGGCCCCCACAGACCCCTCTAGGCCCCCCCACAGGCCCTCTCACCCTGGTCACGAGAAGACGATGTGGCCAGAGTCACCCACTATGACAGGCCCAGCAGATGAGATTTCTTCATGGAAGCCATTTGCATCTCCATGGCAATTCCGTTTTGCTCTTAGTCAAAGGCCACTGTGCTGAGAAGCTGTGGGAGCATCAGTCCTGAGCGAGGCCACCACTGCGGGGGAGGGGAGGGCGACCCTGTGGCCTGCAATTAGCGTGCGGCCGGGCAGACACCTTCTCCACCTGGACGCTGGATTTCCGCCTGGAGGGATGTTCGTGAGGACGGCTCAGCTTCAGGGAGGGGCCCAGTTCACTCTGGGGAAGGCCTGAGTCTGGGGTTTAACTGAAGTAACACCCACATGTTAAAGAGAAGCGCCGTCGTTACTCGCAGGCGGGAATTCACCTGTGACCGGAAACATCCACCCTGGGACCCCCTGAGCGTGACGGGGCCACGGGCCTGGGTCTGGCCCAGCTCTCCAGGAGGTTCCAAGGTGGAGCCAGGATTGACGGTCGCTTGGCGGCTGCTCGGTTAATGGCACAACACCGTGACGGCAATAACGGTTCCCATGTCATGTCCAGATGGTGGCCAGCGCTTTGCCCACATTCTCCACTCTAATCCACACGGCCGCCCAAGAAGTGGGTCTATCCCATCCCATCAGACTGATGGTAAACAGAGGTGCGGGGTATGAAGTGACCTGCCCAAGGCCCCTTGGCCCCAAGGCCTCACTCTCCGCTCACCCCCTCACGCTGCCCTGGGGGGCAGGGAGGCCCCCGAGCGTGGCCGCGGTGGCATCTGGATGCCCCACGGGCCTGCGCGCCCATCCTCTGTGCCGCCTCCCGCCTGCCTCGGGTCTGGGGTGGGTCCCCCACGCCCGTGCCGCTCTCACCTGGGAGGACATGCCGTGGCAGGGATACAGGATGGCTCGGTCGTCGTCCTCCGCTCCCTGGTCCAGGCAGTAGCCGCTGGCTTTGCTGTTTCTCACCTGCAACCGAGGCGACGGAGAACCCCGGGGTCATCCGAGGGGTCCCCGGCCGAGGCACGGCCGCGGGGAGCTGTCTGGGTGTGGGTGTGTCTCTCTGCACACACGTCTCTGTATCTACTTGCGTGTATTTTTGTGTGCAAGTGAACACGCGTGTGTTCACGTGGGTTCATACACTGCCGTGTGCCCCGGTACCTGCCAATGTGCCCACACCCTGGGCGCCCAGATGTCCGAGAACTACACCTGTGCACGGGTGAGGGCGTGGGGAGTCGGCGCGGGGAGAAGAGCCCACCTGACTGGGCGGGGCCCCGGCGGAGGCGCTACCTCTCCATACGTGAGGGTGTCGTTGTAGACCCTCATCTCCGGGTACACGTTCTCCAGGTACCACTTGAAGCTGCGACACTTCAGCCTCTGGCGCAGGGCCAGCCTCTCGGACACGTCCCCGAAGTCCACGCCCGGGTTCTGCGGGGCCAGAGTGGGCAGGGGGACAGGTGAGCGCCGCACACCCAGGACTCCGGTCTCTGCCCTGTGAGTGACCTCCCAGGGGCCCCCACCCCGGCTCTCTCCCAGGACGGCCCCACCCCAGGGAGTTGGGGTGCTGGCTGGGGCCTCCTCCCCGCCCAGCTCTTCCCAGTGGGGAGGGCCCTGCTGGGTGCAGGCCTGGCTCATCCACACCCCGCACATCGAGGTCTGGCCCCCGCCAGCCCTGGGAGGTGACTCTGGGGCCCTGGAACCTGAGAGTGTCCCTGTCCTCCCGGCCTTGGGCCACCCCAGAGAATCCATGCTGCGGTGAGACCTGTGGGGGGGTCTTGGGCCACGCGATATCAGCTTGGACACTGAGGGCTGGAGACTGAGGCCAGCCATGTCCACGCCCCAGGCTGGAGCCCTGAAAGTCCGAGTCCAGCTGGAGGACTCCCTTCCCAGATACCAATGAAAGGTAACAGATCGGCTGTGGATGGCAGTTCTCAAAGGCTAATGAGTGCAGAGGCCAAGGGAGGGCCCAGAATCTGCACTGCCACCCGCTCCTGGGTGACGGTGACGCTGGTGGTGCCGGCCTGCGGCCCCCACTTTAAAAACCAGTGCTGTGGACTGCGGCACCTGCCCCAGGGCCTCACGAGGACAGGCCTGTGCATGGGGAAAGCAGAGCTGAGGCTTGGCCGAGGGGCGTACGTGGCCGGGTGCGCCTTGCTGACGGGCGCCTGCCGACAGCTTAAATGGGGCCGACGCCCAGGGGGGCTGCGGCATGGCAGTGCTGTGAGGCCGGGGCCAGGTGGGGCCCTCGCTGGCTCCTCACCGTGGGCTCGGGAAATGTTTCTACCACAAAGGGCCAGGTGTGAACGGAGCCCTCTCCCAATGGGGCCGGGTCTGTGGGTGGCCTCCGCGCTGGCCTGGCCCCGGCCCTGGCTCCGACTCCCGCACCGAGGCCACAGGCAGCCCACGCCCTCCCCAGCCCTGCCCGGCGCCCGGCTCACGGTCATGGGGATGTTCCAGGCCATGTACACGTGGGACTTGAAGTCGTCCATCCACACCTCAGCCGCCCGCAGGGCGTTGCGCTTTGCGTAGTAGTCGATGTCGTTGTTGTAGGGCTTCTTGGTGCGCTCGATGTGCGCCACGCGGGAGCAGGGCAGCACCTCCATGCTGCCGCCGCACTGCCACACCTGCAGGGAGAGTGCGGGGCCGTGGCCGGGCGCCCCAGGGCCAGCCGGGTGGCCCCGCTCCCCGCCCTCCCGACGAGGGGACCCCCATGCCGCCTGCGGGCCTGGCCATCCCCGAGGCTGGCTGGTTTCAGGGGAGGCGGGTCGTGTCCGCCAGAGCCCGGCACATGGCAGCCTCCTCTTTGGGACTTTTCAGACCCAATTGGATTTCTCTTGCGTGTAACGTGACTGGGTTTTTTGTTCCACTCACCCAACACCCGATCATTCCCCTTTCTGTGGTCCCCGCCTGGCCCGAGCTTCTTCCAAGCAGGGGAGCTCCCCGGCCGCTCCCCCAGCACCCAGCGTCCAGCCTCCCCCGTAAAGACGCACTCCGGGGCTACACGAGAGCCCGGCCATTTCGCTTCCTCTGTACGTGAAATTCCCGAGCCCCTCACTGTTCGACCCCCGCACTCGGTAGAAACGCATTTTGCACCGTGAGCTCCTCCAACACATGCTCTCGTCTGATCACTTGATCTAGACCCCACTCGGCCTTCTAGGCACGACGCTTTAACCCAACCCTGCTCCGTTCCGTTCCATCGCAGCCCACGCAACCCTCGCTGTGACGGTTAACTCGGTGTGTCGACTTGACTTGCCACGGGGGGAGAGGGGCTGGGATATTCGATTAAATATTATCATCCTGGGTGTGTCTGGGGAGTCACTCCTTCCGCGTGGTCCTGGCCCACCAAGGCGTCATTCCATGGCAGGCGGCCAACGCAGCCGCCCCTCCCAGCGCAGCTATGTGACCGTCCTCCCTGAGCGGCCTGACCCTCCGTGATCCCATCAAGGCAGCTCCTGAGGCTGAGCTGGGGCTCGAGAGCCTCCGTGACCTGCCTGATGTTCCATGGGACCCGGCGGGAGGTGATTTTGCGTCCTGAGCGAAATACATTTCTGCGTTCTCTCCCGGGAGGAGGCCGACCCTGCCCTGCTGGCTCCGCCCCGTGTGTGGGCGGTGCCTGCCTTGGTGTCTCCAGCCACCCAATGAGAGTGGCACCAGCCCCAGGGATGGGGAAGAGGCTGGTCCTGGAAGCCGCCTCGGATCTGCCCCCTCGCTGGGCAAGCACCTATTCCGACTCCCTGGACAGTGGGAAGGACCCCCCCCGCCCCCCAATTCCTAGCGCACTCTGAGTTCAGGGTCCCTGTGCCTGGGCGGTTCTCTGCCGAATTGCAGTTAATGACCTTGAACTTTCTCATATACTTTGATACCGGGGACCGATACGTGATCTGACGGCCGAGCTGTGCCTGCTTGTTCCCCTGGAAACACCCTCACTCGACAGGGAGAACTGAGAGGCTCTGTAGTCGCGGCTTTACGGGAAAGAGTGTGACCCCTCCATAAATTTCATATAAATATTGGCAACAACTTCTCTGCTCTGAGGGCTGGAGGGGACCAACGTCCAGGGTCTGAGGACCAGGGCGCAGAGTGAAACCCTCCCGCGGGAGCCAACGCACACGGTCCAGCTCTCGGGTCTCGGGGCAACGTCCCAGGCCCTCCCCTTCTGGGCAGCCCCAGGGAAGATCAGGCGAGGGACCAGAGGGCACAGAGACAGGGCGACAGGCCAGAGCACGTCCACCCGAGGCCGTGGGCAGTGGCGGGGTGCAGAGGGCAGGCACAGGCTGGAGACGCAGGGCCTTGTAGAGCATCTTCAGGATTTGGGCTTTCAGGCCTCACTGCACTGGCGGCTACTGCGCGGAACCCGTCATTGCTGTGAGAGAGGACGGAGCCGGACACTCCAACTCACTCATGCTCATCCACCAACCCCTGGCCTTCCAGCTTCCTGCAGCTAGAGGTGGCTGTGGGGTGTAGTTCTGGACAATGAGGTATACGCAGAAGTCTCAGAATGGGGCTTTCGAGAAAGCTGTGGCTTATCCTGATTTTGCAAAAAGAACAGACACAGCCGGCAGAGCCTTTTGCCCCCTTTCCATTCTTTCCGTTAGGAAAGTGGGTGTGAGGTCTGGAGGCGTGGCAGCTATCCTGTGACCATGAGGCAATAGCCATGTATGTCAAAGCCTGCATAGTGAGGACGGCAGAGAGAAACTCAGAAAGAGCCCTAGTCCCACAGGTGCCACAGAGGTGCCCCATCAGCTCTGTGCTTCACGAGACACACAAATCTCCGCCTGCTTATGCCTCAGTTAATGAGGTTTTCTGTTATACTCCTAACAGATGAAGCTGGACCAGGGGTGGCAACTGAATGAAAAGGAACCCGACAATCCTCTGTCAGGGCCGGTGGGGGATCAACCTGTCCTCATTGCAGATGAAAATAATAACCGAGGCACAGACAGGCCAGGTGACCTACCCAAGCTCACACAGCTGGTTTGAGCTGGGGCAGGGAGCCCTACCCATTGTGCTGAGCCCCGAGGCTGCTTCTTCACCTGGAGCTGTGGAGGTGTCACCGAGTGGAGTCACACCCACACTGTGTCTTAACTGCTAATTATCTCGATCAATTTGGTAAATTGCCACCCAAACAGAAAGGGCAAGCACTCAGCGGAGGAGCAGGTGTGGCCTCCTGGTGCCACTCAGGGGGAGGGCGCTCGGGGAAGGAACCTCGGGGAGCAGGGGCACCCCACCCGGTCCCAGCCCCTGCCCCTCTGACTCCCCGGTGAGTCCTTGCTGGTTCCTGAAAGGAGGAATTCCAAAATGGCAGCATCTTCTGCCCTGCAGGTAAGACCTGGTCCTCCCCAAATTCCAAAATAATCACCTGTCAGGATGGTGCCAGTGAACGGCCTATTCACTGGGAAGAGGGTGAGATTTGGAAACCCTGCTCTCTGCAGCCCGGACCCCGGCGCTGAGAATCTGCTGACAGGTGCCTGACTGTGGGCCTGTACGCTGGGACTAAGCCTCTGCCCATGGCAGGGAGCCCCAACTGCGCCCGGCGGGAGCACATTCCCCACGTAGGGGAGCACCTTCCCCGGGCAGAGCCTCGGAGCTTTTACTCAGAGGGAAGCTGCCGACTCTCCCGCCCATTTTTCCTGCCACCACAGTGATCAGAGTGACACTTTCCTGGCGTGCCCCTGCTATTAAAGAGCCAGCACTTCCTGTGGAAGGTGCGGAGAGTGGAAAACAATTACCGGCTCCGTGGCTTTGCCTCCCATCTGCAGGGCGCCGGCGTGACTGTGTCTCTCCATCATTTTTATGGAGCAGCTTCCTGGACTCTGAGTCCATCTCATTTTGCCACACGTCTTCCCTGCGGCAAGGTGCGTGGGGGCCTCCTCGCCGGCCGGCCGCTTAAGTGCCGTCTCTGTTTCACAGCAGAGCTGGGGGCTCCAGGCTTGTGTCACGGCCCAGGTCTCCTGGATGCTCCGCTCAGCGACCCAGTGGGCAGGACGCTCCCCCGGGTGTGCCCTGCCGAGCCTGCGCTCCGCTCCACTGGGCACAGGGCAGCTGTCTCGGCAGCAGTGGCCTGGCCCTCTTGCGGGCTCCTCCCCGGCCGCCACAGCCTGGGGCCGCCCTCCTCCCGGGGCTGCCTGCTGGCCCTGGGCACCAGGGCGCGACTGTCGGCTGCCGCCACTTCTCGTCCTCCCGCACCCACCAGGCGCGGGTTCTCTCCACGCTGGGCCATCCACCCCCCTGACCCGCACCCCCGCCAGGCCCCAGACAAGCAGGGTCGCCCCCGCACCCCAGAGCCGCTGGGGTTTAGGAAACCAGCCTCATACCTGCTCACCTGCCCTGCCTGTTCCCTCCTGTGGAAACCTCGGCTGCCCTGCCCCGTCTTGCTCCAGCGCCCGCAGCCTCCGGCTGACCCCGCAATCTCTTTGCGGCCGTGCGCCCCTCCTCTAGGCGCTGCCAACGACAAACCGTCGTGCTAACGGCATCGTCTCCCAATCTGCCGGCCTCCCCGTGCTGCAAACATCGAAACTCTCCTCTGCTCAGCAGGCGGGGCGGGCGGCCACCTGGGGTGGGGCAAGGTGGGCAGTGCCACCCCAGGCCCTGCTCAGCTTCCGACCTCGCAGAGCAGGGCCACCTGTCACTTATTATTCCAAGCGGGGAGAGGCTCTGTCCGTGGGCGCGGTTGGTCAGCGTGTGACGCTGGAGCACAGAGACATCGTGCGGCCCCAGGGCACCTTCTGCTGTGCTCATTGTCTTGTTGGCGACCTCATTACCGCCCTCCGGTCCGCTGCTTAAGAGGCTTCTGGGAGGAAAAGCTGCGCAAACTCGCTCGGGTTTCCAGACACCGAGTCAGACCTGGAGTCGGCAGCTTCTCAACCACTTTGCCGGAACAGGAGTAATCAGGTTTCCTCAGTGACCACCCGGGAGCCCCAGCGCTTCCGCGAGGAGTTTGCAGGTGGCACAACGGCAAAAACTCCTCTCACCCTGAGCTGCGCCTCACCGGCCCTCTGGCCGCGCCCTGTGCTCAGAGACCCTTCCTGCTTCCCAGCCCACGACCTGAGGATGAAGCAGCCCCTCGCGGTGTCAGGACAGTCCCACTGCTAGAACCCACTCCCAGGTCACGCTAGGTCAGCACCATCAGCTACTGTACAGCGCAGGCCGCAGCAGGGGCCCGGGGCAGGGCGGGCGGCCCACGCGGCCACCCAGGACCAGGCACCGTCCAGGGGTGGCTCCGTTATGTCCCATGGACGACCGTCCTGGATGTTCCGCCTGGGATGGAGAAAGTGTGGAGGACGGAGGTGCTTCACATGCCAGGCCTTGGGGCACATGTCACCCGCCCCGTCCCGCTGTCTGGAACTCAGCAAAGGCCCTTTGGCTAACGGGACGGTGGCTGGATGTGTGCAGGGAAAGGAGGCGGTGGGGACACAGGAGCTCGTCCATGCTCGGGGGGAGATGGGGGGAGAGACAGGGAGAGACGGCGGGGGTGGGGGGAGCCAGCCCAAGAGAGGGACCCATGAGAGAGAAGACAGGGGCCCCACTGCCCCAGACACGGAGGGGGAGACCTGGCTGTCTCGGGTCCACCCCTCCCTCCCCGGGAATCCTGCGAGCCACAAGTGGGCGTGGGATCCGCATTCTGGAGCTTCCCATGCGGAGGGCCACGTGGAGACCACACACACCACGGCTGGCTCCTGTCATTGCACGAGGACACGGGCAGAGCACGGCCTGCAGCAGAACAGCGCGTTTTCTGTGGCAAGAGGAGACACTCATGTCTGGACAATGGCGGGAGGTCCGTCCGCAGGCCCCCAGGCCCCACCAGCTCCCCCGGCTCTGCCTGGTCTCCATGGGGCGTCCTCCCTCCTGAGATCCACGGGTCCCCTCCCTGCTTCAGGAAGGGCTCCAGGGTCTGGGGGATGTGGACAGGTGCCCACTGGCGAGGCTGGGGAGAGGCCTGGCCCCCCGTGGCCAAAGCTCCCTCTGACTCCGCGAGTTTAAGAAAGGTGCTGGTATCTTTCTGGGGCTCTGGGGCCTTTCACCCTGGGTGGGGGGGCTGCTCCGTAGGCAGAAAGCATGACTGGGGGGTGACTTGGTCTGTTCCTGGTAGGTTCAGGTGTGTGAGTTTCCTTTTGGGTGTGGTGACCCACTGAATGGTGATAAAAGCTGTTTTTCACCTTGAAAATAATGAGGATAGGAGTTTGCCTCTCAAGTTATGGATGACCTTTACTCAAGCCTGCCTCTCCCTCTTTTGTCTTCGTCATAACCCATGGATACAATAACCAGTCAAATGATCCACCCACCTATCCACCATCCATCCACCATCCATCCACCATCCATCCACCTATCCATCCACCATCCATCCACCATCCATCCACCTATCTATCCATCCACCATCCATCCACCTATCTATCCATCCACCATCCATCCACCTATC
>RJWJ010010320.1:0-47322 GCA_004363605.1 Indri indri
AGTCTGTCTGACTTCAAAACTCATGTTCCTACAAAACATAACCAAGAAATGTGTTAGCTTGAAAAATGTAAAGAACTTAGTAATCTTCAATTATATTAAACTAAAAGTTACATGAATGTTTAGTATGTACATGTGACACTGTAATGGAGGAGTGTAAATACCAGCTTTAAGACATCTCCTTAAAGATTTTAAGCTTGTAAGCATTCCAAGGGAGGCTGTAATGTCTTCTTGTGTTTTTAAAGACAGGATAGAAAGGCATCTTTCTAAGGCAACTAAATATAGTTCCACAAGAAGTATACCCCACTCTCACAAATCTGTCACTTTATTTAGATGAAAGCAGAGTAGAAAGGAAAATATGCTGAAAAATATATTCTCATTACACTTTTTCCAACTCAAAAAAATAAAACATTTTCTCATACTAGACTTTCTGAAAATTCACCTTGTTTGAAGTCTTTTTGGAAGACACAAGTGGAAGTATATTAGTAGCAATGTGACACATAAATTATAGTTTTATTTTCACATGTAAAACAATCAATATTCAACTAGGAGCTCACATTCATTGCAGCATTGACCCTAGCAACAGTATCATCGTCTGTCGGAAACTGGTATATCTGGACGCCATTGCTGACCAATTCACTCATGAGCTTGATCTTAAACTTCTGTAATTCAGTTTTAGAAATTGTATCTGCTTTGGCAATCACTGGTATAATGTTCACCTATTAAGAATAAAGAAAAACAAAATCTCATAATTAAGGATTTGTTTTTTAATCCCGCAGTTGCTTTTCACTCAAAACCATTCATTCTCTGACCATAAATTTCCTTAATCTAGATCAGGGTGTCGGCAATCTACAGTCCATCTCGCTGCCTGTTTTTCATGAATAAAGATTTACTGGAACACCGCCACGCCCACCGTTTATGCATTGACTAGGGTTGTCTTCACACTGCAGCAGCAGAGACAAGGAGTTGCCCCGGAGGCCACCTTCACAGAGGGCCTGTGAAGACTGATGTATTTGCTGCCTGTCCCTTTAGTGAAAAGGCCTGCCGACCCCTGACCTGGGTAATCCCTGGTGGTCACTCTCCTCTCTATATACTCCTTACACAATCATTCCTGTAGGAGCTGGCCTTATAGTAATAGCGTTAAATAAGTAGAACTCTTGTAAGGTTAATCTTTCATTTGAATTTAGGTTTAGAAATCTCACATCTTCTTCTCTTTCCCTCAAAGTCTCTTGCAATTCCATTACACACTTACTAAGTAAAAAGAAATAAACAGTAAGCTGAAATTGCCTGCTTAATTCACTATGAATTTTTATTTCTTAATGATCTAAACACTAAGTGATCAGGGCGATTAAGTCCTCAGCAAAACTAAGAACAGGCGAAGCTTTTCCTTTTGCCTCCCCTCTTGTTTCAGCACTGACTCCATCACCACCTGAGCCCCACAGTTAGAGACTCCTAACAGATGGCAGAGGAAGGAAGGAAGAAACCGTTCCAATACCAACGAAGAGTGTTCATGATGCACAGGAATAACTTTCTCTGCAGCACTGTAAGTCCTATCACTGACACACAGGAAGAGATCTGGGATCGTGAATACTGACTAACTTGTAAATCTAGTCCTGTGAGAGATTCATGTCCCCACAAACTTGGGATTGGTGGTGTTTTGGATTTTTTTTTTTTTTTAGTTTGTTTCTAATGAAAAAGCTCAGGTTAATCGGTCAAATGTGTCAAGAAAGTGAGATCGCAGTGGAATTCTAAGAATAAAAGTAAAAGTAAAAATTATAATTCCTATTCTATTCTCAATTTTTTTCCTCTTCTCCCATTTCTCATATTTCACATTGACTCAATGTGTATATTGGATTTATCAGTCTTCCATATGTTCCAAAGGAGACAAGGATTTTTCCAACTATCTGTGAAGTTAATGGCAGAAAACTTCCAGCAATTTCGAGTAAACAGCTTTCATGTTAAATTAGTCAAAGTACATAAACATTTTGGTGCCAAGTCTTTGGTTTCAACATACACATACTTAGATAGTCAATAAATTAAGCCAAGTTAATAACTTACAATTGCTTCCACAATACTGCAGAAGTAGAGTCAATGCTAAACGTCAATGTTTGTGTGTCCATCAGAGGGAGGGAAAGTACAGAGGTTGCCCACGGATGGTCAACTGTCACCATTTGCATAAGATAAATTGACTTTCCATACCAGTCAAGTGTTCTGCTTTTAGGAATAAAAGACAACAATCTGGAGGAGGCCTGGGAACTGGGAGGAGAAGCCAGCACAGACACCTCCCATCTTTATGTGGTGCTTGTGTGTAAACTGGGATCTCCCTATACCTGATAGGTGGCTTGTGTAGGTAACAGCTGCCCCTGTAAAAAAACCTGTGTATACCTATATAATATGTACCAAATCAATACTGAGGCATATCTTCATTTTTCCTGGAAATCTGTAACAAAGCTTAGGTGTAATCTTCCTGTCTGGTTTGTACAATGGAAAGCTAAAGGCAGGATTTTGATAAAGGAGTTCTGATTTTAGAATTTGTCCCCGATCGACTGAATAAAAGAGAACAAAGCAGTGACAATCTTTAAATGAGTGCATGTTACCCATGATCTTCTACTGTTACCATAAAACACTTCATTTTGGTTTGAATAAAATAAGGTAGGTATTGTTCAAAAGATAACATTGTAATGCTTTTCAGTGTCTGTGGTAGTAGAGTATGCCCCCTCTTCATCTGTGGGTTCTGCATTCAGATTCAACAAACTGATGATTGAAATATTCAGAAAAAATATTCTAAGGTAACAATAAAAAAATACAGTAAAACAACTATTTATATAGCACTTACATTAGGTATTATGAGTAATCTAATAGGTAGGTTACATGCAAATACAGTCATGTGTCACTTAATGATGGTGATAGAAACGCAGCATCCTAATTGCCTAATGTGATTTCATCATAGTGAATATCAGAGTGTACTTACCCAATCCTACATGGTACAGCCTATTATACACCAAGGCTGTGTGGTATGGCCTATTGTTCCTAGGCTACAAACCTGTACAGCATGTGACTGTACTGAATAGTGTAGGCAACTGTAACACAATGGTAAGTATTTGCATATTCAAAGATATCCAAACACAGAGGGGATACAATAAAAATACGGTATTAGAATCTTATGGGACCACTGTTGTATATGTGGTCTGTCATTGGCTAAAATGTTACTACACAGTGTGTTACTCTACTATGCCATTTTACATGAGAGACTTGAGCAACTCAAGTGTCCTGGAACCAAGAGATGACTAATACACATCTAGAGCCAGGTGTTCTAAGAGACAGCAGGTTGGACCCCTGTTCCAAGATATGCTGCCTCTGAACAAGTGCTCATAAGCTCTTCTATTTATTCCAGAAAATGCATTAAGGAAATGCATCAACATAAATTGCTCCTGGCTAACTCTTCTCAAAAACTTTTGACTACTCAAAGGTGACTGGGCTGGCCAATAACTCCCATACCAGTATGTAAATATTCTGAATAAGACCGTGCCCATTAATTAAAAAATAATTTTAAATAACAAACAGTAAGTAACATAGGTGCTTCCTACGTGCCAGGCACTGTGAAAATGCTTTGTAATTCATCTCCACTAATCATCACAAAAGTCTTAGAGTGGGCTCACTATCGCCATGTTATACTTGAAAAAACTGAAGCTGAGTTCGTCCAGGGCCACACAGCTGGTAAGCAGCGGGGCTGAAGCTGAATTCGGGCAGTCCATCACAACATCCTAACCCCTCTCTACTACCTATTTTATACCAGGATACTGTATTAAGCCAGGAACTCTGAAACAACCTTCTCATACACAATAACAGAGGCAGGTGTTGTTTTTACAGGGTGGTTTACATTTTATCACTAAAAATTAAGAATATCTTTAAATTACCAAAGCTGGAGATTAGATAATATACATTTATACACTGTACTAAAACAAACTTCTGCTCTACAGCTATTAAGAAGGGGAAGGGTGAACCAACATGTTTTATATGCCTACGCATTTTGCATATTGCATGCATAATAATAACCAGGGCTTTACATACATTATCTCATTTAATCCTCACCAGGTAATGATAACCACCATCTCTTACTGGGCTTGTCTATTTACTAAACCTTCTATTTACATGGTTGAATTTAATTAATTTTCATATCTGCCCCTTGAGGTAGGTCCTCTCCCTAGTTTTTACTTTAGAAGTAAGGAAACTCAGGCTCAGGGAACTAAAGAAACTTGCCCAAGATCAAACAGCTAGTAAATGACAAAGCCAATACTTAAAACCGGCCTCCACTAACACAAAATTCTACAATCTATATACAAGCTACACCATGTTGCTTCTCTCTAGCTAAGACAAAGTTGCACATTCTTGTTTTTATGTTTCTTTAATAAATACGAATTTCCATATAATCACACTCAACTATGAAAATAACTGGCTAAATGAGTAGAACATCTGATCACATCTGATCAGAAGAACAGACAAGTAAGCTTTACCAAGTTTTTGCTAAAGCTAGGAGACTGTGCAACTAGTCAAAAATAAAACAACCTATGTGCCAAAACTTCCCTAGCAAGCTTTCATGCTTTCCAAATTGATTTCTACAGGGAAAGCAGTAGCATCCAGAATGTTCTTGCATTCCAAATCCTACCTTATAAAATTAGTAACTAGGGTTACAAAAGCTGCCATTTCTCACACCACTAGAAATTACAGGAAAACTCTAGAGCAGTAGTACCCAACTTGGCACCAGGGACTGGGTTCATGGAAGACAATTTTCCCACAGACTTAGGCGGTGAGGTGGAGTGCCCAGGCACTCTGTGGTCTGGTCCCTAACAGGCCATGGACCAGTACCGGTCCTCAGCCTGAGGGTTCGGGACCACAGCTCTAGAGATTTTTTTTTTTTTAGTGTAAGATACTTAAGTAGTCTTTAAACATCTTTTTAAACAAATATAAAAATATGAAATGAGTTAATTTATGGATTTTTTTTATAGTTCCTTGAATTTCTATACAGCTCCTTGGCTCAGAAATTCAAAATAGGTTTTCTTGCTGTGGTCGTTCAAATTAAAACACATTTTACTATATTTGACCATGCATGTAATGAAACATTAGACCTTAATCTTTGTCAAAGAAGGTCTTCCTCTCATTTAATAGTGTCATAAAGTTACTGTCAATTATCTATATAAAAAAATGTGGAGAATACCCATGTTCTGGCATACAATTTAATCACTACAAAAGGAACTAAAATTTTACTTTAATGTTTCTTTTTTGCATCTCATTTTCCAAACTGAATTTCTCTGGAAAATAAGCTAAGATAGAAACTTAATATATGTTTTAAAGCTGCATAAAATAAAAGTTACGATATATACACATATTGTAAAGATATTTTAATAGTTCAAAATAAACATTGAAGTATCATCAGTTGATTCTTTTCCTAAACCCACCTTGCTGTCAAGGTTCTTCATGGTTAGGAGATCAAGTGTCTTCAGAGAGTGGCCTGTGGGTGAGAGGAAGTAGAGGCACACGTGGATGCGAGAGTCGTGGTAGTTGAAGAGAGAACGTTTGATCTTCAGTTCTTCTTGGAGATAGGCCTCAAACTGGGCATCTATGTAGTCAACTATGGGTTGGCAGCTGAAAATATAGTTAAATATTTACTACAACGTCTTTGTGCTACCTTAATGTTTGTGTAACTCCTAAGGTTTTAGGTCTGTATTTTCAATTAATGAACAGTTAATATCTATGCTAAATAGATAACTTTAGTGATAAAACAATGCACAGAGCACGCACACATAGAGGTAAATACAGATGCTCCTCAGCTTACAGTAGGGTCACCTCCCAATAACCCAACCATAATCTGAAAATATTGTACATCAAAAATACATTTAATGCCCCAATAAACTCATCATAAAGTCCAAAGATCATTAAGCTGAACTACCATAAGTCCAGATGTTTTTCCACTTACAATGGAAGTTTACTGTGAGTTATGTCCCAATAAATCATCATAAAGTTGAAAATCATAAGTCGAACCACCTTAGTTGGGCACTGTGCTTGAAATGGTATCGAATTTATGTTAATTCTTTCCCACATTCATTCAGACACTGGGACTGTGTCTGACAAAGCTTCCCACACTTGCCAGACTGCTCAAACAGGCTAGTAGTCTAATTTGTAACCAAACTAGTACACAGCAGATTGTTTAACTGGGAAAGGCATGGGTATCAATAAATTAAAAGATACTTAAGTCAAAGTCCATGACTTCCTGCCTCTTAAATCACATTTGTAAGGCATGAAAAGTGTTAACATAATAAAGATGAAAGGTACATATCAGCTGAAAGTATCTAACTACTAATGCTTTTATTTTCATTTAATTTTAAAAAAAAGGAAAAGCCCATCACGTTCTCTGCTCAGACTCCTTACTCAGATAACTCCTCCCTAGAATACCATCATTCTTCTGGCTACCTCAGCTTATTCATCCTTCAAAATTCAAATTAATTCACAGTGCATGTGCAGAGCAGTGTGCTTATAGTGTTTGATGATTAGTTTGTGAGCATTCCACTTCATTCTGATGTGCTAAATCACTGCCTATGCAACTTACCTTTCCACTCTTAACTATTGTCATTAAATAAATCTGGGTTTCCAAGTGAAAATAATAGCAAATAGTTCCCATGTCAAATTCCCTGGACACTTTTGTAATTATCTTTGTAGCCCTAAAATGGACCAGAACCTTGTGCAGCTGAGATACTCAATATCTGTGTACAGAACTGAACTCTTCTATCAAAGTTGCCTGACCCTCCCAGTCCTTGAGTATCATTATCTTTTTTTAAACTTATAGAATACCTTGTTCTCCCTATCCGAACAATAGGACCCAGACAATGTGAACTAGCAAAAACATTTGAGCATTATAAGAACTCAATTCATTATCAGAATGAATATTATAACGCCACTAAGTGATCCTTGGGAAACTGGTCTAAATGTGACCCAACAGGGTTCATTTTCCAAAATAACAAAATACTAAAAATTAATCTGTAAGTACGTATTTGACATAAAAAATTCTAAAGAAGCTTTTATTAATGACTTAAAATAGGTCAGTAAGAAGACCTATTATGGGAGCTAAATGAACAACCATCAATGTTCCTCTATCTGAATGCTATCTATGCCTTATGCTTTTCAAAAGTGAAAACCACAAACATTTTTTGCTAAGTAAATAATACGCCATTAGAACTTCCTCTATAGCAATCTGGAAGAAAAGATAAAAAAATATGAAAGAGAGACTAAAAATAAAAGACATGGAAGACAATGAGAAGATCTACCATACATTTCATCAAAATCAAAGTTTTAGAAGGAAAAGAGACAGAAAAGGGGGCAGAAACAAGAGAGGCAATATCTGACTTTTTCTTTTTTATGGACACTTTAAAGTCAAGAACTCAAAAATATCAAAAGCAGGATAAAGTAAAAATGAATAAAAACCCAGATACAGCATAGTAAAACTGGAGAACAATAAAAACAAAGATCTTAAAAGCAATGGAGGAAAAAAGGAGAGTACCCTTAAGAGGAACTTCTCAATAGCAAAAATGGAAACCAGGAAAGAGTGGAATGGTAGCCCTTTCCAATGGAAGAAAAAAAAAATTGCCAACCCAGAATGGTATACCCAACTAAAATTAAAATATGAGAGCACAACAGATGATAATAGACATATCCTGGCTATATAAAAGAATAATAACAATAATGTCTTGTGTGTTTAAAAGAGAGAGATAAAACATAAGACAATAAGTCAGAAGGGAGAGTTAAAGGAACTTAACTATTTTAAATTCCTCTATTGTCTATTTGTACCGTTAAGGAGAAGTATGAACTTTAGTCTTAAAATTTGATTAAGTTAAAGATTGTATGTTATAACCAATATCAGAAAAGACAGAATTATCATTATAGATGATGCAGACAATAAAAAAAAATTAGAAGTGTATCACTAATAATTTTAAGCCCATAATTTGAAAATTTAGAAGAAATGGAGAGATTTCTGGAAAATTATAACCTGTTAAAACCATATATATACATATATATACACACACACATATACACACACACACACACACACACACACACACACACACATAAAAAAAACTAACTCAGAATTTTCCTATAACCACTGAAGAAAATTAGTTGAGTAACTCATAATCTTCTTAGAAATAAAACTCCAGGTCCCGATGGTTTTATTGGTTAGTTTGACCAAACATTCCAGGGAAAAATAACTCTAAACTTATATAAATATTTCCAGGAAATAGAAAGAGTATGAAAACTTTCTAAACTCAATTTAGAAGACTAATATAACCTTGATTTTTTTCAAATGACAGTGTAAGAGGCAGATACAGGCTAAAAACCTCACTTGTGAGCACAGATGAGGAAAAAAAAAAGGTAAAAGAAAAAAATAATCAAACATAATATAAACATGACACTATTATATACTATGATCTCAGAATGATATTTAAGTAATTTATCAATAGATTACCAGTTACCGCAATTCATCTTATTCAAGATTAAAGATTAAATCACAATTTCTCCATAGGCTGCATAAAAAATTGTGATAAAGATGTATAGCTATTAATTTTTAAAGGAAGAATTTTTACTAATAATATGAAGTAACTTCTTTATTCTATCTAAAACAAAACCCAAACCAACCAAATCAAAAAACAAAGTAGGTGCAATACATGGTGAAAAATGAAGCCTTCCCTTTGGAAAACAATCCAACAAATGAATTAATGGGAAAAAGCAAAGTATAATTTATTTTAGAGATAAATTCACATAGAAAGTATTTCAGAGCTTGAAGACAGGTTTTTTTCAAATTAACTCAGAAAAAAAAAAAAGAAAGAAGAAAGTATTTAAAAAAATAAATAAAGCCTTTGAGAAATATGGGATTATGCAAAATGTCCAAACTAACAAATCATAGGTATTCCCGAGTGAGAGAAAAAGAAAAAGGAAAAGGTGTGGAAAACCTGTTTGAGGTAATAATTGAGAAAAACCTCCCTGTTATTGCAAGAGATTTAGACACCTAGACTCAACAGGCTCAGCAAACACCAGGGAGATAAACTGCAAGATGGACTTCTCCAAGGCATATAGTCATCAGACTATCTAAAGTAAAACATAAAGGAAAAAATTTTAAAAGCAGCAAAAGAAAAAAACCCCAAAAATCTGTAAAGGAAATTCCATCAGACTAACAGCTGACTTCTCAGCAGAAACCTTACAAGCCAGGAGATCTGGGGTCTTATTTTCAATATTCTCAAAGAAAAGAACTGTCAGCCTAGAATTTTCTACCTTGCTAAACTAAGCTCCATAAATGAAGGAGAAATGAAGTCATTTACAGACAAGGAAACATAAGAGAATTCGTTACCACTAGACTAGTCTTACAAGAAATTCTCAAAGGAGTTTTAAACATGGAAAGAAAAGGTCAATACTCACAACCATAAAAAAAACAAAGATGTAAGAATGAAACCATAAAATTCACAGGTCTTATAAAACAATTAAACAATTGATGATACAAAGCAACCAGGTAAAAAATAACATGACAGGAAGAACCCCACTTATCAATATTAACTCTGAACATAAATAAGACTAAATGCCCCACTTAAAAGATACAGATTGGCAAAACAAATAAAAACACAGAACCCAACGTATGCTTGCCTAAAAGAAACTCTCTTAACTGATAAAGACTTTTATAGACTCAAGGTAAAGAGGTGTAAAAGACATACCACACGAATGGAAACCAAAGCAAGCAGGAGTAGCTATACTTATAGCAGGTAAAACAGACTAAATCAATGACAGTAAGAAAGGACAAAAAATGTCATTCCATAATGATAAGGGGATCAATTCAACAAGACAATATTACAATCCTAAATATATATGTATCCAACATGGTGCGCCCAGAGTCATAAAACAAATACTACTAGACCTAAGAAAAGAGATAGACGATAATACAATAATAGTTAGAGACTTCAACATCCAACTGACAGCACTAGACAGATCATAAAAGCAGAAAATCAACAAAGAAACAGAGGATTTAAACTGGACTCTTGAACAAATGGACCTAACAGGCACTTACAGAACATTCTGCCCAACAACTACAGAACATACATTCTTCTTATCAGCAGCACATAAAGCATTTACCACAGAACTCATATGTTAGAACATAAAACAAGACACAATAAATTTTTTTAAAACTGAAATTATATCAAATATCTTTTCAGACCACAATGGAACTAGAAATCAATTCCAAGAGGAACTCTTAAAACTATGCAAATACATGGAAATTACACAACCTGCTCCTGAATGATCTTTGGGTCAACAATGAAGTCAAGACGGAAATTTAACACGAGTGCCACACTAAAAAAAATATTTTTTTCCTTGTGGCCATGGTCTTTTATTAAAACAAAATGATCCTTTCTAATTTGTTATTTTTTATTGTTTTCTGTGTGTGAGTTATATGCAACGCAATCCACGTTTTTAGAATTAAATTGTCAATATTAATTGTAACAATAAGAACATCAACAAGTAAGATTTTCACGAACCAACTGCACAGTTTTGCTTCTTAAGGCCCTGGAGTCAAAACTAGCCTAAGTTAAATACAACACACATGGCAGTCAATGTGTTAAAAATTTTTTTGAAACAAATTAAAATAGTGGCACAATATATCAAAACCTCTAGGACAGTAAAAGCAGTACTAAGACAGAAGTTTATACATTAAATGCCCACATCAAAAAGATTGAAAGATCACAAATTAACAATCTACCATCACATCTCAAGGAACCAGCAAAACAAGACCATACCAAACCCAAAGCTAACTGAAAAAAGGAATTAACAAAGATCAGAGCAGAACTAAATGAAATTGAGACCAAAAAAATAAAAATAAAAATAAAAATAAAGGGATCAACGAAACAAAAAGTTGGTTCTTTGAAAAGATAAACAAATTTAACAAACCACTAGCTACATTAATCAGAAATAGAAGAGAAAGGACTCAAATAAGCCCAATAAGAAATGAAAAAGGAGAGATTATAACTGATACCACAAAAATACAAAAGATTACAGAGACTACTATGAACATCCATATGCCCACGAACTGGAAATCTTGATTCCAGGATAAATTCCTGGAAACATACAACCTCCTAACTTTGAATCATGAAGAAACGGAAATCCTGAACACACAAATAATGAGTAGTGCAATTGAATCAGTAATAAAAAATCTATAAACAAAAGCACAGGACTAGACGGATTCACAGCGAAATTCTACCAGATGTACAAAGAACTGGTACCAATCCTACTGAAAAAGTGTCAAAAGATTGAAAAGGAGTGTACTCTTATATGAAGCCAGTATTACCCTGATACCAATGCTAAGAAATTATGCAATTTTAAAAAAAAGAAAACTACAGACCAATGTCCCTGATGAACATAGATGCAAAAATCCTCACAAAATACTAGCAAACCGAATCCAGCAGCACATCAAAAAAATTATACACCACAATCAAGTGGGTTTTATTCCAGGCTTGCAAGGATAGTTCAACATATGCAAATCAATAGAAATGAGCCACCACATAAATAGAATTAAAAACAAAAACAATATGATCATCTGAACAGATGCAGAAAAAGCATTCAATAAAATTCAGCATCTATACATGATAAAACTCTCAACAAACTAGGCAAAGAAGGAGCATTCCTCAAAATAATAAAAGCCATATATATGAGAAATCCACTGTCAATATCACACTGAACAAGGAAAAGTTGAAACATTCTCCCTAAGAACTACAATAAGACAAGGATGCTCACTGTCACCAATTCCATTCAACATAGTATTGGAAGTACTAGCCAGAGCAATCAGACAAGAGAAGGAAATCAAGGATATCCAAATGGGGAAGAAAGAAGTCAAATTATTTGTTTGCTGATGATATGACCTTATACACAGAAAACCCTAAAGACTCTTCCAAAAGACTCCTAGATTGATAAATGAATTCAGTAAAGTCTCATGTTTACACAATCAATGCATAAAAATCAGTAGCTTTTCCATATAGAATAACAACAACCAGCTCAAAACGAAAACAAGAACTCAATCCTATTTACAACTGCTGCAATAAAAAAAAAAAAACAAAAAAAAAACCTAGGAATATATTTAGCCAGGAAGGTGAAAGAGCTCTATGAGGAAAACTACAAAACACTGACGAAAGAAACTGCAGATTACACAAATGGAAAAATATCACATGCTCGTGGATTGGAAGAATTAATATTGTTAAAATACTATATCGCCCAAAGCAATCTACAGATTCAATGCAATTCCTATCAAAATGCCAATGCCATTTTTCACAGAATTAAAAAAAAAAATCCTAAAATTTATATGGAACCACAAAAGAACCCAACCACCAAAGGAGTCCTAAGGAGAAAGAACAATCCTGGAGGCATCACATTATCTGATTCCAAATTAAACTACAAGGCTATAGTAACCAAAACAGCATGGTACTAGTATAGTAACAGACACATATAACAATGCGATAGAATAGATAGCCCAGAAATAAAGCCAAATATCTACAACCAACTGATCTTTGACAACACAGACAAAAACACACACTGGGGAAAGGACATCTTATTCAATAAGCAGTGCTGGGAAAATTGGATAGTCATATGCAGAAGAATGAAACTGGATCCCTGTCTCTCACCATGTACAAAAATTAACTCAAGATGGAATAAAGACTTAAATGTAAGACCTGAAACTACAAAAATTCTAAAAGAAAACCTAGGAAAAACTCTTCTGGACATTGGCCTAGGCATAGAACTTATGCCTAAGACCCCAAACGCAAATGCAATAAAAACAAAAATAAGCAAATGGAACTTAATTAAACTAATAATCTTCTGTACAGCAAAAACATAATCAACACAGTAAATAGACAACCTATAGAATGGCAGAAAATATTCACAAACCATGCATCTGACAAAGGACTAATATCCAGAATCCACTAGAAACTTAAACAATTCAATAAGAAAAAATAAATAACCCCATTAAAAAATGGGCAAATGATATGAACAGACATTTTTAAA
The DNA here is from genome assembly GCA_004363605.1 of Indri indri. NCBI lineage: Eukaryota > Metazoa > Chordata > Mammalia > Primates > Indriidae > Indri > Indri indri. Next base: position 13,075 of record RJWJ010010320.1, read on the forward strand.
AGACATACATACAAATGACCAACAAACATGAAAAAATGTTCAACATCACTAATCATCAAAGAAATACCAATTAATACCACAATGAGATACCATCTTACTCAAGTTAGAATGGCCATTATTCAAAGTCAAAAAATAATAGCTATTAGCGAGGACACAGAGAAAAGTGAACGCTTACACAATGTCGGTGGGAATCTAAATTAGTATAACATCTATGGAAAGTAAGGAGATTTCTTAAAGAACTAAAAATAAATGCACCATTTGATCCAGCAATCCCACTACTGAGTATCCACCCAAAGGAAAAGAAATCATTGTATATAAAAGATACCTGCACTCATATGTTTATCAGAGCACCATTCACAATAAAAAAGATATAGAAGTGTCCATCAACAGATGATTACTAGATTTAAAAAATGTGGTGTACACACACACACACACACACACACACACACCATGGAATACCAGCCATAATAAAGAATGAAATAATTGTCCCTTGCAGCAACTTGGACAGAACTGGAGGCTATTACCCTAGGTGATGTTAACTCAGAAACGGAAAATCAAATACTGCATTTTCTCACTTAGTAGCAGGAGCTAAACAATGGGTACACATGGCTATACAGAATAGAATAATAGACATTGGAGAGTCCAAAAGGTGGGAGGGTGGATGAAGGGTGAGGAATGAAAAGTTACCTACTGGGTACAAAGTACACCATTTGGGTGACGGGCACTAAAAGCCCAGACTTCACTATACAATCTATACATGTAACAGAATTCACCTTGTATCCCATAAATCTATTAACGTTTCTTAAAAAGGTGAAAATAAACTAATAAATAAATGTTAATTTAAGAAAAATAAAAAAAGAAAGTTATACCATAGCAGGTCTTATTCCAAAATTCAGTAAAATTTATCGCACATCAAGTATGTCCACCCTATGTTTAGGTTCATCTAAAAATATTTTTATTTATAGACACTAATTAGTTCTAAGTTGATATCATCTTACATGTATTAATAACATTTAAAGCAAGGTGTCACAAGCCTTTGCTCATGCCATTAATCTACTCTTTCTAAAATGTTCACACAAACCACTTCTTCCTATTTAAAATACACCACAGTGCTGAAAAGGCTATAATGTAAAATATGTCACATTGTCAATTTGCGCAAAATACTTACTTATAAAAAATTACTTTTGATAATGAAAATGTATACATTTCAAAAAGGAAAAAGAATAAAAATTACTACTTTGTCCCAATCTATTTCTCCCTTTTATACTTTAAATTTGACACAGAATCTACAGTCAATATTTATAATACCTTAGGAGAAATGGTAACAAGACATAATGACATAGGGTAAAATATACATTAAAATTTCACTATCAAAACTTTCCTGCAATTCTTAATAATGGAACTGGCCATTTTAATTAGAATTTTGCAAAACTTCATGCACCATGTGTTTGGCCATTGTATATATTTGCTCTTGAATATCTTGTATTTTTTTCCTTAACAAGATAAGTCTTACATGAAAATTAGTACCAATGACTTAACATACACTAAATTTGCATATCAGGAAATTCATTAAAACTATTTTTGCTGAAATGCACATTTTAATAACATGATTCAAAGTTAGACAAATGGATATAAAAATATCAATTTGCTAACAAGAACAAAAAATTGCTTAATAATTAAAAAAAATAATGTCTAGGAGGAAAGCTATGAATTATCATAGGAGAAAAATCAAACCCCAGTTCATGGAACTAGAAGGCAAAAGTTTTTAAATAAGATAAACATGTTTATCATAAGAAGAAAACACATACCTCTCTTCTTTATTTATTTGGTCACCAAATCCCACTGTATTCACAATAGTCAATTTCAATCGAACGTTACTTTCTTGGAGTTCATATGTCTGAGCTTTAAGTTTCACACGTGGGCAAAAATGTAAAGATTCTTGGTCTTCAAAATTAGTATTAAATAACGTGTCGATCAGTGTTGATTTTCCAATTCCAGTCTCGCCTCAAAGAAACAAAAACACATGTTAACAGGTGCATGGGAGGGCTGAGAAGAAATATAACTGTAAACTCCTAAAGTGGTTTCAAGGATCTCAGATATTGTGAAGGCCAGGTTGTCCATAAAAGGAACACCTGCTCGGTCTGGTTCTGAGGTATTAGCAGAGCATAGAAATGAGAATATAGGTTAAGTTACTCAGGATGCCGAAGACAACAATGAAATGTTTACAGAACAAACAAAATGTATGAAGCTAAGTTTGGTGTGGTGGTTTGCACCTAGTAATCTGCGCTACTTGGGAAGCTGGAGCAGGAGGATAGCTTGAGGTCAGGAGTTCAAGACCAGCCTGGTCAACATAGGAAACCCCAGCCTCAAAAAAAAAAAAAAAAAAAAAATTTAAAGCTAAGAAAAACAAAACAATAGAATCTAAATAACTGCAGAGAAACTCTGGGATCATGATTTCAAATTGATGACATAAGCATCACACAGCTTATGAAAAGAGTGAATTGAGCATAAGGAATACGAAGGAACGATTCAAAGCAAGGATAAGTGGCACTTACCCACGCAGAGAATATTAAAACAGAAACCTTGCTGAATGGATCTATTGACCAGCTGATCAGGCAAACTCTCAAAGCCAACATGGCCAGACATAGTCAAGGAACGAATATTTTCTCCTTTCTGAAGGAAAAGAAAAGCAAAAAGACCAGAAACAAACAAACAAAAAAATTTTGACTTAAATGGGATATAGGCACATTTGAAAGAATCAATATAATTTATCAAAGAAACTAAAGATTTTACAAGTGATTAAGTAAATTTTTCAGAAAAGAAGTCTGTATCCAGACCCTCAAAATACACATTTGTCATCCCCTTCATACAACGAAAGTCCAGCATTATTTATAATGTTAAAACATCTGATTTCCAAAAACAGGAAAATATCCAAGTAAATTATGGTATATTCACTCACAAAATGGAAAACTTAACGTCACCGAATATGTTTATAACAAATTTTTAATAACTTGGGAAACTCTTACGTTAAAATGTTAAGTAAAAAGAAAGTTCCCAGTTCCCGGTTCCAGTTCCCAGTAAGGGCAGAGTAACTTATGACAAACTTACCTCCTGCTAGGAACAATAAGTAACTCTCTCAAGTCACCTGAGTGCAACAAAGACCCTGGAGGAGAAGGACTCTTGAGGGAAGGGAAACTATTAGATGAGATGCACATTTATCTAGCTTTTCCCCTAAGGGCACTCCTCAGTCACTATGGCATAATGAAGACAGAGCTCAGGAGGGAAGTATTAGTAATAGTCCTACTGGGTTAAGAAGTCAATTGGAGACTGGAGCAGGCAAACTGCCTGGAAATTGAGGGAGAAAATTCCAAAAAAGAGGGAGTCCTTAATCTGCAAACGTACTTCCCTCGAATCCACGGTTGACCACCGAACTGCACATACACAGAGGAAATGCAAAATCCCAGCAAGGGGAAATAGGAATTGGAAGGAGCCAGGCAGAGTTTTCAAGAGTGCAGTCTTGGGAGATGGACAGAGCTTGAATTTTAAGCCTATATAAGTTAAGGGGTCTTGGGTAAACACCTCAGGCTTTCTACTGAAACCCTGGATGGGCCCCATTTTAGGAGTTAAGGACCATATCCCAGGAATCAGAAATACTCCATAGCACTAAAGGCAAAACTGAAATAGACCTGTCCTAACAAAGCCTATAACAAAGCGCAACATGATCAATGTAATCAGCCAGCAATTTAACTGCCTGTTAGAACAAAGCTTAATACTCTTCAGAAAAAGAAAACAGCATCTAGCATCTCTGCAATATCTGCTATACAAAAAAAACTATAACAATAGGAAAAAGCAGAAAAATGTGAACAAGAGTCAAGGAAAAAAGTCAACAGAAAGAGATCCACAATGAACCAGATGTTTAATTAGCAGATGAGAACTTTAATAAATATGCTAAAGAATCTACAAGAAAAGAATGGATACAATGAGTGACATGACAGGAAATTATACAGAGATATGAAAACTCTCAACAACAAAAAGCAACAATGGTATTTTTAGAATGGAAAAATGTAACATCTGAAATAAAAAATTTATTGAGTAGTATTAACCGCAGACTAAACAGTGGAAGAGAGATTACCTAAGTAATAGTTATTACCTAAGCTAAATATCTTTCTTTATCCAAGCTGAAAATTCTCTCATAGAGAGAAGAGATAAAATATGACAGAGTCTCAAAAACCCAGAGGACAATATTAAATGGTATACCATACCTGTAATTGGAATACCAGGTGAAAAAATTAGAGAGAAAGATGAGAGAAAGTAAAGAGGGAGGAAGGGGGCAGAGAGGAAAACAATGTCCAAGTCATAGTGACTGAAAATTTTCCAATTTTCTAAACGCGAAATCAGAGACCCAAGACTTTTAGCAAACCCAAAACAGGAAATATCCAAAGGAACCCATATCTAGGCATGTTACAGAAAACTGCTTAAAAACAAAGATAAAGAAAAACTTTAGGAGCAACCAGGTGTGGGGAAGATACATTACACACAAGTAAAAGAAATATAAAATAACACAGATTTCTCATAAGAAACAATGCCAACTGGAAGACAATAAAATGACATCCATAAAATGCCAAAAGAAAAAAATGACAACCTAGAATTCTATATCCAATGAAAACATTCTACAAAAATGAAGGCAAAATGAAGACATCTTCAGATGAAATCTGAGAAAATCCATTGTCAGCTGACCTATATTATAAGGAATATTACAAGAAGTTCTCCAAGAGACAGGAAAATGACAACAGATCTACAAAAGGGAATAAAGATGAACAGAAAGGTAAATATGTGGGTAAATATTTGCTTGTTTTATTTAACTTTTTGAAAATATAATTGTTTAAAGCAGTAATTAAAACAATGTTTCACAGGTTACATGTAGAAGTAAATGTATGAGAAGCACATAGGAGATAGGAAGGGGAATGGAGGTACATGCTGTAAGGTTTATAGTATACATAAATTACTATATTATTTGAAGGTTGAGTATGATAAGTTAAGGCCTAGATCAATTTCTATTTAAAAAAATAAAAGACCAAGGAGATATAGCTAATAAGCCAATAGTAAAGATAAATTGGAATCATAAAAATACTTGTGTGTAATGTATCTTCCCCATACCTGGTTGCTCCTAAAGTTTTTATTTATCTTTGGAACAGAGAAGCGAATGGGCCATGCCTGGCTTTCTGACCTACAGGACTGTGAGCTAACAAACAGGTACTATTTTAAGCAGCTAAATTCGTGACAATTTGTTATGAAGCAACAGAAAATTAGAATACTATTTTCTCTTTCGTGCTCTTTGAATCCCTTTTAGTCATGTAAGCATGTTATCTTTATGATTTTTTAAAAAAAGACAGTAAAGAGACATTACACTTTCCAGTCATAAAAGTGTTCGAGATTATAAAAACATCTGATAAGCACATGCTTATTACATAAAAGGTGAACTAAATGGCCTCTAGGATGCCTTCTGTTTGTAAAATGATGTGACTTTAATGTCATAGGAACAAATGAAGCTTTTCAAAAATGAAGGTGTGGTCCCCATGATTTAATGCAGAAGAGGGGCTAGAGAAAATGAGACTACAAAGTGGCCACTGAGTGGATTGTCACTGAAGATTACTAATGACTGTGACAGCAGTCTCAGCAAAGCAATGAATTAGAAGGCAGATTAAAAGTAATTCAAAAAGTCTATGAGGTCATAAAATAAAGATGAAAGAGACTATTATTCCCAGTGAAAGAAAAAATGATAGTAGCTTGGTGGTCAAATTAAGATTTACCAAAATTGTAGAGACCTTGTCATACATGGAGGAAGAGGGAAAAACAAGAAAAGACTAGTTACTGGAGCACAGAACTAAAAGAAATTATTTAATCTTACTGAATTATCCATGTTTACATTTGTAATACTCTTTTTAATTAAAATTAAAAGTTCACCTCTTTCACCAAATTAAATTTACTCCCTCTTTTAAAATATAAATTTTAATACGAATTACCAAAAACCATCCCTCCAAAGAGGCAAGTTCAGAAGGTCTTGGAAGCATCAGGTCTAATCTGGCATCAGGAAGGCATTTGGCAAGGCTGCCCGATGGCTCCCTGCACCCTGTCCTTCAAAGGAGTTCCATGCACATTCTGCAACGTGCTCAGCAAAAGCAGACCTAGTCTTTCTACTGAATGCTGTTGAAGACTCAGAGTTCTAATTTCCTTAATGTCAAAGACAATGAACCAAAAAACAAATAACAAATGAAAAAGAAATAGAACAAAAATGTGCTTAATGTCAGGTAGGATAGGAACACTGTGGACATTCAACAATTATTCAATCTAGCATCGATTTTTCACTTGAATCAACAGAAAAGTTAATTCACAATCAAGGTAAGTACAAACAGAAGCCTCCATCACAAAAGTCTGTCAGCACACCAAGTAGTTATTTTAAAATCATAAAAGCATTTAGAGGACAATATGTCCTCTATTTAAAACATAAACTCACTTTCTGTTCATCATCAGACACTTGTGAGGACGTACAAGTCGCTTTCATTCCCAGGTGAGACTGAAAGAGATGGAAAAGGAAAAAAAGGCATAAAACAGAAACATTACCCCAAAACCCATATCTAAATAATATATTTACATTAATAAGAGGTTCTAATATTGTCATTATCACCAAGTTTTGACTTGTGGTCCACACTACTAACTCATTTGAAAATTGGGGTTTCTTGCCAGATAGGTATCTGCTTAAATAAATTACATGTAATATTCAACATAAAATACAGAGTAATACACTTACACATGCAAAAACTATAAGAAATTAGTAAACTCCCATTTACAAGTAGGAAGACAAAGAACAGTAGTTTTATTTAAATGACTTTTAGGATTAAAAAGGGAAAATAAGTCATTTCATTAAAAAAAAAAACTCCAGGAGCCAAAAAGGCACTCAAAAGTAGGTATGTTCCACTGTAGCCTGCCAGGAGAAACAGAAATGTTAAAAATGCTCCAATTGTAGTATAGCTGTGAAAAGAGGGATTTTAAAATCTGGTCAAGTACCCTTAGTCCCTCAATTAAAATAAAAATATCATTTATAGAACTCTTACATATGCCCATATCACTATGCTAGCTCAGTAAGCACACTTTCTTATTTAATTCTTACAACACATCAGAGCTATACATATTATCATTCCCACATCCTAGATAAGAAAATTAGGCTTCAGAAAGGTAACTCACCCAAAATCATACAAGCCAGTAAGCTGTAGACACAGGTCTGATCTGACTGCAAAGCTTCCACTGTCCCAAGTTGTAACCAAATACATATTCACTGTTTGCAACAGTAGAGAAAGATGGAAAAGGGTACAGAAGTTGTGCTAATTTCAGGGCACTGCTATCCTACTTCTGAGTGCAGCACGAGATACTGAGGAAATGTGGCATTTTTTAAAAAGCGGTATTATTAAGAAAATGCAGTACAAAATGAGTTCCCTTCCTACCCAATTCCCTAGTACCTCAGTCCTCTTCCCAAGAGGCCACCGACTCATGCATCCTTCCAGAGACAGCGCACGTCTAAGCACGCAGGCACATGCAGCCTCCTTTGTAGCTGTCCATTGCTCTGCACTGTGGTTTTCTCCACTGAATCTCTCCTGGAGATTGTTTCACATGACTATACAGATCTACCTCTTCTTTCTGTGGTTTACAGTATATATGGAGGTTCTCTCGTCCTGTCTGTAATTACAATGAACTGTGCCACAACAAACAGATTTGCCCACGTGTGACAAAAAGTAGAACTTACCATTGTTTCCCCCACCTCACCGTCACCGTGTGTGTGTCACATACACAGGGACTGTGAATGAATCCCACACAGATAAAACAGTAAATCCATCATCACTGGATCTTACAGACTGCTAACAACAATCTTTCTCTGTACAGTCTGGTAAAAAAGCTTTTGAGAGCTGATCCTATGACTTAACACTACACAAACAGTGTTTTCAAATCCTGAGTAGCTAACTGAACACATTTTTCCAACAGGAAATGACTCTTATCAGTTGGTAGATGCTCCTGTATAAAGCACACAACAAAAGCTCATTGATAGACACAAAGGTACTGCCTGTGTTTTCACAATTTGAAAAGGGAAAAGTATGTAATGATACAAAGCACATCAGAATCAACCTAAGGTTTTAATTTTTGTTTTTAACTATACATATACTTGACTTACACCTTCCAACCCCCACCGTTCTGAAAAGCACCCCCAACCCCAGTCACTGTGCAGCGCATAAGCAGATCACATCCCTTTACCATACCAGACAGAAAAGATGCAAGAGCCACGGGAAACCAACAGTGGTGGTTACAGAAATGTGGAGAAAGAGGAGATCACTGAAAGCAAGGGCAGTTTCAAAACAATGACTTTGAAATAAGTCAGAAAAGGGATAGCATCAGATAAGGCAAATCCCTCAGTATCAGAAGGGAGGAAGTAAAAAAAAAGGGGGAGGCAGAATTTCAAATTTGGAGAAGTGAACAGTGAGTGTAAGAATTTGGTGGGGAAAAAAGAGTTCACTGTGTCAGGTGCAAAGTTATGAATGAGGTTGAGAGGAACGGACTAGGGACGATACCGGAACAGCAGCTGAGGAAGCTGAAGTGTCCATTTAGAGTTTGACTTTTTGGTTAAGGCTAAGAAGGGCCACAGAAAACATGTGCTTGGGGTCCTGTTCAGAAGCTTGCATTAGAGAAACTGAGTAAGAGAACATTCCATGCTTGGTGTTAACTCCTGACCTAACATACCACCTGCTCACCTCTGAGCATCCATGTCTAAGTGATGTGCCACACATCTAATCCACTGAGACTGTTATTTTGACTTGTCAACTATAGAACTTCAAGGAAAATTAAACTTTTAAAAATTACTGGTAAGAAAGTGGTTTTTGGGTTTTGATATGATAGCATATTATATTCTGTATTATATTAGCATTACATTAAATACATTAGCATATTAAATATATAATTTTGTGAAATGCTATAAAGTTAGCAGCTGGGTTGAAAAGTAAAATTAGCTTAAAAAAAACTGGAAGTTTTATATTTATTTATCCTTAAACTTTGATTACTATTAATAAAACTTAGGTTAAATTTATGTCATTTATGTAAGTACATACCAAATATCTGCTTCTGTATATTCACTTCTTGTGCTTCTGCACATCTGCCAAAAAACCTACTTAAAATCTCAGTGGATAAATGTTTTGATTAGGAAGTTTAAATGAGTCACATAAAGGTAATATAAATAGTTGTTTTGACTATTTTCCACTAGTACTACTTGACTAGTTAAATTTCCATAACAAATGTGACACTGGAAACAGTTTTTAATAAATTAGCAGGACATTACTAAAGGTAAAATAACCAGAGGACAAGAGTTGACTAAATCCGTCTAGTAGCAAAAAGAGCTAACTCAGGACAGGGTTAAGAAAGACTAAATTAAAAAAAAAAAAATCTGCAGGTGGAATTCTAGTCTGTTCTATCATCAACCACCTACTTACTCTGTGCAAATCACTATGCTGGGCCCTGGGGTCTCAGGAACAATAAAACATGGCCCTTGACCTTACGAATGTATCTCAGAGAAACATGAACTCTTAACAGGCGATCACAATCTCATTCCAAAGCACAGGGTAGCAGACTAACAAAATCCCAATCTATACTTGACTACACAGTCAATTTGCTTTTTCTGTAGTTTATATTTTAAAGGAGTACATACATCATACACAAACATATATATATAAATCTATATAACTACTCTCTAGAAGGAAAAAAACCTCTGCAGTACCTTAACTCCTAACAAAGTCTAACATATACTTTTTTAAAAAGTTGTAGCATTTAATGAGTCATAGAGATGCCACAACATCTAGGGTAGTTAGAGGAAGCTCAGGTTATTTGGGGGGTGTGGGCAATGCCACAGAGAGGCACAAAATTCATCCCAGGCCTTTGGGAGGCATGGCCTTTTCCTCTCAGCCAATTACAGGAAAACACTTGGTAGTTCTTTCCTAACAGGACCCTAGATAACAACTTTCCTTACCCTCCTGCGGGAACCCTTCCTTACAGACTCTGCTTAGGTAGAACAATAAGCCTCCAAGAACAGAATCCTAACTTGCCTTTATGATAGTTTCATTTTAACTTCACTTTTCCACATTTTTATCTTTATAACAAGAAATAGAACCAAAGTTTCAAATTGTCCCCCGAGTCTCACTTTGTCACCCTCGCTAGCAGGTAGTGGCGTCTTCATAGTTCACTACAACCTCAAACTCCTGGGTTCAAGCGATCCTCCTGCCTCAGCCTCCCAAGTAGCTAGGACTACAGGCATGTGTCACGATGCCCGGCTAATGTTTCTATTTTTAGTATTGATGGGGTCTCACTCCTGCTCAGGCTGGTCTCCAATTCCTGTGCTCGAGCAATCCTCCCGCCTTGGCCTCCCAGAGCGTTAGGATTACAGGCATGAGCCACCATGCCCGGACCCCTGAGTTTGTAAGAGGTGTTTCTTAGAGTTCTTTAGGACAAAAAAAAAAAAAAATAAGAAAGAAAGAATGAAAAGCAGAGAGTGGTCGAAATAATTATTATCTGGGCCTATTTTATGGGTATCAGGAGGGCAGGGGTCTTAGGCTTGAAACAGTACTTTGAGAGAGTCCAAAGACTCATTATTTAAAATTATTTGATAAAATCTTCGGGTTAAGGAAACATTAAAATAAAGTTAATAGTGCTGATCTAAAATTTTCCTGAAAACAAGTTATTAAGCTATTCAAGTTAACAGAGTGGATGCTAATTACAGCCCAACAAAAACAGAAAATTTAATTGATGGCCTGCCTGCCTCAGAGCAGGAGAGGCAGAGCGATTTAAGGTGGTCCCAATCCCATCGAAACATCACCTCCTACAACTGCAAAGTCTATTATTTAGCCTCAAAAGATCATCAAGATGGGGACATTCTTCATAGCAATTCATGTAAAACAGAGTTAGGGGTCTCAAGCTTAACAAAAGTTTGCAGTACAACATGGCTGCTTAAAAAACAAATTCAATCTTATTTTGAAATTACTCCTTCCCCTTAATTTAAAAAATTAAGTTAGGAAACAATACCCTGTTTCTAATTTGTGCTGTTTAATAACACTGTAATGAACTTCCTTCCTCTCACAGCAGCCAAAGAGGTGTACCACTCAGATTCTCCCTTCAAGCAACAACTTGTCCTGTGCCTATAAAGAATGTGGTTAGCTGATAGCCTTCAGCTGCAGAGCCTTCAGGAAGGCAGCAGTATCCAACCCAAGACCACTCTCTTCTCAGGGAGCCCCGGGAGAGGTCAGTGGGGGTGTTGGGGCAGTCTGGCCCAACTTTGTCAGATCCAGCACTGCTCCGCGGCGCTCACTGCCCAATTCTGCTTCCTCCCTACTCTCCTTGCATAGCTATCAAGATCATATGAGGGCCTGAAGGCTTTCCTCGCCCTTGAACTTCACAGGCATTACCCCCAACCATGCGCCCCAACAAATCTCTTACACTGCCAGCTTCCCCTCAGTGTCTGCTTCCACGAGGATTCTGACCAACAGACCTGTACAAGCATCAATCATTCTGCACATCTGATAAATTCCTAGAATGTAATTCCTCATACGAGGTATAAACATACTGCCAAACTGCCCCCCAAAAAGACTGTATGGACTTACATTTCGAATATTAATGCTGAGTCAAGAAAAACAAACCATTTGTCCTCTGCTCTCACACAATATTGAATACTTTTGTGACCAAATGTCAGGAGAGGGGTTCCCCACCCACCAAACAAGTAATTTTGTAGCAGACACCAGCTGGCTGTCCTCTAATTTAATTCTGACACTATCTAGGCCTCAGATCCCACAGGTTGAGGGCTCAGTCTCCAAGACAGGGGCCTCCCACTTCCGATGTTAATCACAAACCTCAGATTATTTCTGCCCATGCCTCTGACACACTGGCTATTAATCAGGCTTCCCAAAATCCCCTCCTCAGGTTTGATTAATTTGCCAGAGCAGCTCACAGAACTCAGGGAAACCTTTACTTATGTTTACCCGTTTATTACAAATGATATTTTAAAGGATACAAGCAAACATCCAGATTAAGAGATACACAGTGTGAGGTCTGAAAGTATCCTGAGCACAGGAGTTTCTGCCCCCCCTCCCATAGAGTCATAAAATCTGAGTTGAAAAGGACCTTAGAAGATTATCTTTGCTTCCCACTCAGTGCAGAAGTCACCTTTGCAGCATTGATGCAGGCATGCATGTGGGTATGTATGTCCCACAAGTTTGGCTAACCGTAAGCTCTCCAAAGCCTGTCCTTTTGGGGTTTTATGGAGACTTCTTTAGGTAGGCATGGTTCATTAAAGTTTAATCAATGGTTTAACTTAAACCACTGGCCACAGTCGATCATCCTAACCTTCAGCAGTTCTCTCTCCCTCCTTCTCCCTCCGTTCCCTACCTCGCAACCCCCTCACTGCAGGTTGGGGGAGGAACTGGAAGTCCCAACCCTCTAATCCAGCCTTGGTCTTTCTGGTGACCAGCCCCCAACCTGAAGCTACCTAGAGGCTGCCAGCCACCACCAGTCATCTTTACCATATAAAAAGACATCACTTTGGAGATTTTAAGGACTTTAGGAATTATGTCAGAAAACTGGGTCAAAGATCAAATATATATTTCACAATATCACAAGTGTATACAGATGTCCATTTCATTATACACTCGTCAATACAGGGTATTAACAATTTTTTAAAATTTTGTCAATTTGATAGGCAAAAACTGACATCTTAATTTGACTTCTGGCATTTTGAACATTTTTCTCAGCTTATTGGCCATTTCTAGTGTTAATGGAAAAAAAGCCAAACTCTGTAAAATAATTTTAAAGAGATTTACTCTGAGCCAAATTTGATGACCATGACCCGAAGCCACGCCCAAGAAGCCTTGAGCAAGTAGACTTACAGCAGCTAGGTTACAGTTTGGTTTTATACATCTTGGGGAGACAGGGGTTACAGGTAAAGTCATAAATCAATATGTGGGAAGCATACATTGGGTTGGCCCGAAAAGGTGGGCCATCTCGAAGTGGGGCGGTAGGGGGCTTATAGGTTATAAGTGGGTTTAAAAATTCTTTGACTTGTAATTGGTTAAAGACATGAAGCTTTGTCTAAAGGCTTGGAATGTTTTAAGATAAGAAGCTCTTAATCAGAGATAAGCGACCAGACATATGTTTGTTGTGTACACTGAGGACCTGCAGGTTTGTCTTGAATACACTTAGGCCTGTTAATGGGTTACAAAGGATGTCCTCAATAAGGGAGTGAGGCATGAAGATGCATGTCTGACCTCCCTCCTCCAGGCAGGCAATTTAGTTTTAGGATATCCCCTTGGCCAGGAGGGGGTCCCCATTCAGTCAGCCTGTGGGGGAAGCCTTAAGATTTTTAGTTCACACATTGATTCCTTAGTCTTCTTTTTTCCCAAATTTTCCTCGTCAATTTTAATTCCTTTTAGTGAGTATTTCTCTGTCTTCCCCTCTTCTTTAGCTCCTCTCCCAGTTGCTAATTTGATTGACGTTTCTATCACCTAGCCTGCACGGAACATGCCCCGGCTCCCAGGAATTCAAGCCATTTACTTTTCATTTAAGTAAGCCTTGAGATTTAGTTCCACAAGGTCTTTTCACATCAACGAGATGTAGTTTTATTGCGTCTTAATCTACTTGTCTGTACGTGCAGTTTCCGTGACTTGCTCTTCATTCTTCACCACATCACACACTTTTCCCTCATTGCTTGCTCAAAGTTACAGTCATAAAATCTGAGTTGAAAAGGACCTTAGAAGATCATTATCTTTGCTTCCCACTCAGTGCAGAAGTCAGCTCTGCAGCATTGATGAAGGTTACTGTGCTGGGCTGCTGTTGGAACCCCACCAGGGATCCCAGCTCAGTGCTCTACAGGCAGCCCATTCATTCCTCTGCTAGACAGCTCTACTCCTTCAGTCATTTCCCTTCATTGTGTCAAAGTCTGCCCTTCTAGTCCATTCACAGGTCACGGTTTTTCCCTGGGGAGGTTCATTTCCATAAAAGACAGACTATGTTTGAATATCCCTTGATTTTCTAATGGTGAACGCGATAACAATGTGGGGAAAAGTCAGGTTTCCTTGACTCTCTGATATTTTAAAACTTAGGTGTAAGACATGAAACCATAGAAGAACTTAGAGAAAATACAGATGCATGTTTTTAAACCTCAGGGTATGGAGAGATATTCTAAACTTTTACATTTAAGGAAGAGCTGAAAAAATAAGTGACACATCAGGAAAAGATATTTACAATTCACATGACCAGAAAGAGGTATATCCAACAGCTCTTGTTAGTAAAAGAAACAAAAGAATACCCTGATAAGCAAATGGGAGAAAAACATGAACTGATGGTTTATGAAAATACACTAGTGTGAACTAAAATAAAATTTTAAGGCTCACCACCCGGCCCCCCCCACTGGCTGACTGAATGGACCCCCTTCCTGGCCAAGGGGAGATCCTAAAACTAAAATGCCTGCCACAAGGAGGGTCAGACATTCCTCATCATTCCCCCCTCCCTTCTTGGAGACACCCTTTGTAACTCATTAACAGGCCTAAGGCTATGGAAGACAAACCTGAAGGTCCTCAATTCACATAACGAATAATGTCCAGTGGCTTGTCTCAGGTTAACAGACCTCCTTACCTTAAAATATTCCAAACCTTTAGACAAAGCTTCATGTCTTTAACCAATTACAAGTCAAAGAATTTTTAAACCCACCTATAACCTGTAAGCCGCCCCCGCCACACTTCAAGATGGCCCACCTTTTAGGGCCAAAGCAATGTATGCCTTCCATGTATTGATTTATGACTTTACCTGTAATTCCTGTCTCCTCAAAATGTATAAAATCAAACTGTAACCTAGCCACAGTGAGTCCACTTGCTCAAAGCTTCTTGGGTGTGGCTCCAGGTCATGGTCCTCAAATTTGGCTCAGAATAAATCTCTTTAAAATTATTTTACAGAGTTTGGCTTCTTTTCCGTTGACAAGTGTGAAGTCTTTAACACACTTGCTTTTCATTTACTCCACAAATGTATAATAGTACTAAAAAAGCCTCACATTTTAAGGACAGAATAACAGACCTCAGCCATTGTGGATCAAATCTAAATGAGTTGATATTCTTGCAGTTTGAATTTTAGTAAAGGTGGGAAACATGTATACAATTAAAAACATGGACAAGACACTCAGGGTATGATGAACTCTGCACTGTCAGAGAAGGCATTGCCAAGAAAAGGTCTGAGTGGCGACTTGATGGAGAAACAGGATTGTCCCGGCAAATAAAGGAAAGATAGTAGTCAGTGTGTGCAAATGATGCCAGTATAACCAGCATGGTGGGAAAACTGTAGTGAGCTCATTGTTGCTGAAGCCTACAGAGGCTTATGTGTAAGTGCAAGGACTGCAGAAGAGATGAGGCTGCAGAGAGAGGGCAAGGGAGGCTGTTATAGAGGATATATTAAGACATACACAGGTGGCCAGTGAGCATATGACAACCATTACAACATCCTTAGTCATTAGGGAAATGCAAAGTAAAACCACAATGAGACACTACACACCCACGAGAATGTCTAACAAACAAAAAAACAAAAACTGACAATGTCAAGTACTGGCAAGAAGTCAGAGCAGCAAGAACTCACATTCATTACTGGTGGGGGAAAATGGTACAGCCATTTTGGAAAACAGTTTGGCAGTTTCTTATTGAGTTAAACACACACTTTCCGGACTACTCAGTAATTCTACTCTTAGACAATGACCCAAGCGAAATGAAAACTTATATTCACATAAAAACCTATAGGTGAATGTGTACAGTAGCCTGATTCATAATCGCCAAAAGCTGGAAACAGCCCAAATGTTCTTTAAGTGGAGAAATTGTGGCACATTCGTACAATGGAACACCATTCAGCAATGAAGAGGACCCTGCAACATGGATGAATCTCTTTTAAAAGCATTATATTGAGCAAAAGAAGCCAGCTCAAAGGCTACATTAACCCCTGCATGGGAAAGGCAAAACAAGGGCAGAAAACTGGTCACAGAGGTTGTCAGGCAGAGGTGGGAGGAGAGGCTGACTACAAAAAACCACAAGGGAATCTGGGGAGTAGATCGAACTGGTCTATATCTTCATTGTGGTTATGTTGCCGCCCACCCAGGTTCATCTGCCTGCTGCCCAAGAGGACGCCAATACGCTGAGTCAGCAGGGTTTACAAAGCAGAGAAAGAAAGAGTCTTTATTCCGCATAGTGCTAAGCGGAGAGACGGAAGAAATTTCTCAAAAGGGAGAAATTTCTCAAATCCACCTCCCTGAGAATTTGGGAGACAGGGCTTTCAGTAGTAGTTTTAGGGTAGTTTGATAGGCAAGGGATTAGGAAATTGGGTTTGTTAATTGGGGCAAAATTACAGGGGTGTAGAAATCATCTTCTTGTGTTGTTTCAGTCCCTGGGGCCACGATTCCAGTTGAGTAGGTTTCTTGGTATGGGCAGCTGGTCCATTGGGTGGGTCAACCAATCCACTGGAATGTGGGGCCTAGAAGGTATCTTAAAAACTACCTTTAGGTTTCAAAAAAGGTGATGCTATCTATAGAGAAAGTTAAGAAACTTTATGGACACCAGCTATGGGGAGAAGTTAAGAATCTTTATGACCACCAGCTGTGTGGCTCCAAGTGGCAATTATAGAGAAGCAAGCAGGTGGACAGTTACTAATTATTATCATTATTTTTAGCTAGGCCTGTGTATTAGTTTTAGCTAGGCCCTTACCACAGTTCTTGCCTTACACCCCATTATTGATTTGTGAAAAAGGCGGTTTCAGTTACATGACAGTATGCATTCATCAAAACTCATAGCACTTCATACTATAAAGGATACATTTTATTGTACATAAATTATACTTTAATAAAAGTTAATTCATAAAAGTATAACAAAATTTTCTGACTAAAAGTAATCAATACGTGGGAAAGTAACAGCTAACAAAAACTAACGAGAATATCTGAAGATAAACTAAATGATTAATATACGTGTAATTATTTGTAAGCAACAAAAAAGAAAATATACAGTAAAATATGCAAATACAAAACAAAATTAAAATATTTTCTCCAATAGTGCAAAATATAATGCTATATTAGGTTATTTTGGCTCTCAGAGCTATGTGGAAACTGTAAATTATAATTCTTTTCTATACAACAGGATCTCTGTTACTATATTAACAAACACCCTATAGTCTACCAAAACAGAGAGCCCCTAGAAATCATCTCAATGACCTGTGTCACAGTGGAGAAGAGTTAACATGACATCAGAATAAATGTATGGCTTAAGAAGGCTGCTAGAATTAACTGCTTACAGTGGCAACACATGCAAAATGCTGGAGCACTGAGGAACTGCCAAGCCTGTGTAAGAGGACCTGGGGCAAGGAGGTACGATGACAACTCTAACGAAACAAGAGATATTTTGTTCAACTAAATTTGATAAAGTTGACTCTCATCCAAAAAAATGGAGATAACAGTACTCAGCTCATGGGTTGGGAGGATAAAATGTGATAATGTAAGTCAAGTATTTGCCATGATAAATGCACTTCACCATCTGGTAGCATTCAATTACTGCAGTGGACATAGTTATAGCAACAAAAGACAAAATCACAGAAAAATATATCTTGAATACTTTATATTTTGCAAAGATCTTTAGAGATTCCTAGACCACTAAAAATGTAAAAATATGTCCAAAGGAGTTGAAAATGGCTGAAGTTCACTTTCATTTAAAAAAAATATAGGCATTAAAGGAAATTTTAAAGCTATTTTTTTCATGATTGGTAAATTAACTGAAAGGCTTCTTGTATTATTTTAAGGTTGGGTATATAGACAGTCTGAGATGGTGAATCTTCTTCCCACCTAAATGTTTAGCTAGTTCTTCCCTGCTAATCCATGGCCATCTCTTTAATACTTAGCTCAATATTAAGCTTTTGCAAAAAGCTTTCATTCTACTTATTTTAAGCCAATATGAACTGTAATCGCGTACGTTGTATTTTCCAAAAGTTCATATTAGTAAGCTGCTTAGATTTAGAATATAATCTCCATGGAAACAATATCATAAACAGTTAAGGTCCTGAGTAGGTTTGCAAATGCCTATTTAATCTATCATGTACCAAGTATTTTCAGTCTTCAACTGTTTTCAAATCTAGTAGCAGACTCAGAAGAAAAGGACATTTGTTGCCCTGTTTCTAGGCTGGCTAACTTTAGATCATGCATTCTCAGTGGGGGCAATACCTGTATCACATCCACCCTCCAATGGGAGCAGAAATTGGTTCTTGGAGGATGAAAAAAGTCAATGGTTTGTGCTCCTCCCCCAACTCGATCCTATCTGAAAAAATTTTATTCTTTGATTATTTATTTCCTTTCATTAGAGAGAACTTAAATTATTCAAGCTAATCAATTTAATTAACGTTAATTAAATTTGTTATCAACTAATTAAATTTGTTTAATTTTTGTCGCTAAGGGGCAATAATGGAAAAAAGTTTGAGAAATAATGTTCTACATAAACCTCGAAACAGGCAAAGTTTACAGTTAGTCTTTTCCCACCTCCCTTTCTGTAACCCTCCCCACCCCCGACTCCTTACTCAGTCTCACCCTACTTCAAAACTACTTACCTGTGTTCATCCCAGAGGAAAGTCAGAATTTCTTGATTCCCAAGATCCCACTAGGTGTTAGGAAAGTCAACCACTAACTAACTTGCCCAGAGGTATCTATACTTTCACAAGTGTAGAAAAGGACTTTCTATAAACTGGATTTCATGCAGTGTACACGGGAAAATGCTGAAGATTATGCTGGATGGAGGTGGGCAAAAACTCAATGTCTGTTTCTGAAGCCCCAAATCACCGTCCTTGGATTGAGTGGTACTAGCTACTCATTTGTTAAAGAGGACAATTTCTCATCTATGCACATAGGACTACCTTGGTCAACCCATTCCTCTTAAAACAGAGTTCCTTTATAACAAAGACATCTTATTTTAATTTTCAAAAATCATTCAAGTAATTCTGGCCTAATTCACAGCTCAAAGTAATGTTCCTGCTAAACAGTGTATACGCAACTAAGCATATATATATGTACTATGTACAACTTCTATTTGTCCGTGAAAAAACTGGAGTACAGACCACTCAACACAACATTTAAGGTATCCATCAATACACTCCCTAATATTTCACAATTTATGATTTCTTTCTATACATCACAATCTCTAACTAGAACAATAGGACTCCTTGTTGTCTCCATAAATATGGCCCACACCAAGGGTAGGATAAACTTGATCTGGTTTTTCAGAGGGGAAGGTAACAGTGATCAGAGAAGATGCTCACAGTTCTCCCACTTTATCTTTGGTAAGCCTCCTTGGTCACTGATCCTAGGATTCCTGAAACTAGCATGGAGGGGCTGGGTGCCACCCTACCTGGCACAGACCTGTGGAGCCAAGCCAGTTTGCCATCCTCCAAGTCCCTCCCACATCCACACTTTAAAAAGAAATTAGGTTCCTCCTTTCCTCTGCTGACCTTAACCCCTTCTTATTCCTCATGATGTGTGTTTTATTTTTTTCAACTTATACCCACTGTTTTAATTCACATTTCAATTATATTACTCAGGTCTGACATCCCAGCAAACAATGCTATGCCTTCTATTTAATTTCTACCTCTGGTAATAAACACCTCTGGAACACATGCTTTGTTAACTAAATGATTACTGTACAATCTCTACTAAACTTCTGTGTATCTTATTTTACATCCATCAGTTGTCTCAGGACTAAGTATCAGAGTAATTAGGATTCTTTAAATGGAAAAATATTTGGGTAGCCTTAAATGTAACATGGCTGAGAGGTTGTATCTTTATCCCTCACCTCTAACACAGGTCCTACAGCCTCAGTTCTCCCACATCCATGTTACACCAAGCACAGACTCCCACTTAGTCTTACTTGAGTCTCCAAGCATCTCCCCTTCTAGCAAAGAAGTACGAGTGAAGTTCTAAAGTTGAGCTCACATTCCCTCAGCTTCATTTCCTCCGCAAGGCTGCACTTCAGAAATCTTTCAGGTGTCCTTCGACGTGACTTTCCTTTTCTAGTCTCAACACTTACTTACTTTACTTTAAAAACGTTTCCCCAATAATTTATTTATTCCATAATTTAAAATCTTTTAGTGTTTGAAAAAGTACTCTGAAGGAAATCTGGAAACTCTAGACTTCCCAGTACAGTTAATTCATGGTTACTGAGAGAATATAACAATGTTTCTCAAAACAGAAGCTCCAACGCAAGCCTGAGTATCCTGGTAGTTAGACAACTGGCACTGTTCCAGAATATGTAGGACTCAGAACTTCTCTAGGTAAAACTCTAATCAGACACCTTCATTTGTCTGGGATAGTAAGGATTGTAGGTAGCCAAAACTGGACCTGTCAAAAGTGACATAATTTACTTATCACAGATCAGGAAATGTTATAGATGAGGTACTACACCGGGTTTTTTGTTTTTTTAAGAGCTTTTATCAGCTCTGTAAAGTCAACCTTAAGTCCTCAAAGCAGTCTGGGCACATCTGAAAAGATGTCATTCTAGTCAAAGCCTTGGTAAAATAACCAGTGTCTCTAAGTGTGTCCTGTTATAAAAGAAAGCAGATTTTTACTGAACTTATATAAGTAACTATAGTGCCATAAATTAAGAATACTCACAAATAGTTTTTAAATTCTGTAGAAATCAAGTAGAGAGAAAAAATAAATGCTTTAAATTTCGCTCACAAAAATATACTTTATCTAATTTGCTGTAAGCTATAAATAGCTCAAAATAAAAGGTTTTTTTGACTTCTGAAAAATAAAAGAATCAGTAATGTTTTAAACAAAAAAGTGATAAAAAAATTATTTCAGTCCTCTACTAGTTTAGTTCCATGAAATTCATTCTTGTTTTGTTGGATTAGCAATCTTTATGAATGTATCAGCTTTTTAATTAAAGTTTCAGAAGTTTTTTAGTGTAAATGGTATAATCTCTAAAGTTATTAGAAACCTGTATTTAAGAGTACTTGTCAGAGTCCTTTTTATAAATTTTCTTGAAGAAGCCAATTTTCAACTGTAGCTAGTTAAAAACTGTTTTTGAGAAGAATCAAAGTAAAACAATAATTGTGGATAATAAAATTCTTAGAAGAGCTATGGTGAAAGACATAATGACAAAGAAATTTGGTTATTTTTGTGGCATATAACCATTTAATATAGCACTCATAATTATTATTGATAATGTATATAAAGAGTTACAGTCTGGGACCATGTTAGGATGAAAATCAGTCCAGGAATACACTATCAGTGTACGGCCTGGGAAAGGTGGGGGTTAATATAACATAAATGCAGATGAACAAACAGCTCCTGGCTGCCTGTGAGCATTTATAATTTATTCATTTAATATTCAGCAAGAATAAAATTGTCCAAGATGAACATATTTTCCACATAAAAAATTATCAACACCTGTCCTCAAAGATGTATGATTGTGGCTATGGAGGATACAAAGAATAACACAGGTTGCTGTTCCTGATGACAGATCATTGAATTGAGGATGAAAAAATGCAAGGCCCATTAAAATTTACTTGATTCAAAAAGTAGCAATACAAAACATAAATTAGAAGGTACTGCAGGCAGTATATGACTTAGTGCCACAGGGGCAGTATGACAAGCTACTGGGGGTTGGGGTTCCCTGGGAAAGCTTCAGAGGAGGTGGAGTCTTTCATTATACTACAGTGATTATAGGATCTCCAGATGAAGAGGTGGGAATACACAAAAGCAAAAGGTGGTAACTAACTCTAGCACATGAAAGGAAATAATTAAGAACCACAACTTCGAGACACAGTAAAACAATGAGGGAAACCTGTAAGACACAAAAAATATCCTTACTGAAGGATACAGAAAAAGAGTTCAGAAGCATTGCAGCTAAAACAGGAAATGACAAATGCACATAGGAATTGCAAAGGTTTAAACACCATTTAAAAAGAGTTTGAAAGGTAAAGATAATCTAAAGAAATGGAAAATTATGGGTATGTTTCTCAGTGGACAGGAAGAGACAGCCAGTGATTGTACTCAACATTATTTCAAGATCCACTATTGCAGCCAGAAATAAATAATTATACAGTCAAGATCTGAACCATAAAATTGATGCAGTTACCAATAAGGGGCATGTTGGAGGTAACAGTGGAGATAGTATGGTACCACTGTGTTCCCCAACCCCCAGGCCACAGACCACTACTGGTCTGTGACCTGTTAGGAACCCGGGCCACACAGCAGGAGGTAAGCGGCAAGTGAGTGAGCAAACCTCATCTGTGTTTACAGCCTTGCCCCATCACTTGCATCACCACCTGAGCTCCACCTCCTGTCAGATTCAGCGGCATTAGATTCTGTGTTATTGTGAGTTGTGTAACTATTTCATTATACATTACAATGTAAAGTGCACAATAAATGTAATGCATTTGAATCATCCCAAAACCATACCCCACTCCTTCCAATGCCCCACTCCCAGTCCATGGAAAAACTGTCTTCCATGAAACTGGTCCCTGGTACCAAAAAGGTTGGGGACTGCTATGGTACACAGATCTCACCATCACTAGCTGTGATTCCTTGAGCAAGATGCTAAACCTGAGTTTTATTATCCTCTTCTATTAAAAAAAGTCTGAACATCTGTTAAGAGTATCAAATGAGATTTAACACAAGAGCTCTTTAAAAAATAAAGGCGGAATGAAAGTGAAAATAAAACATATCAAAAATCTGTGGAACACAACTAAAGCTGTGCTCAGAAGGAAATTCATACCACTAAATGCACACATTAGAAAGAAGGAAAAGTTGTAATCAATCATCTAAGCTCCCCCTTCAAGAACCTAGAAAAAGAAGAGCAAAACAAACTCAAAGCAAGCAAAGGAAATAAAGAAGGAAATATAGAAGAAAATATTTCCAAAGAAAGGGAATAAAGATCAGAAATCGATCATATTAAAAAACAATAGAGAAAAGTCAATGAAATAAAGAGTTCTTTGACAAGATCAATGAAATTGACAAATTATTAATGAGACTGACAAAGTCAGAAGATACAAATTACCAATATCAGCAATGAAACAAGGGATATCACTGAGACTGTGAAGACATCAAAAGGGTAATAAGGGAATACTATGGTCAACTATTCACATGAATTTGACAACTTGGAAGGAATGGATCAATTCCTCAAAAACCATAAACTACAACTCACCAAATATGAAATAATATGAATAGATGAACAGCCTGATAACATTAAGGAAGGCTGAATTCGTAATTTTAAAACTTTCAAAATATGAATCTCCAGGCCCAGATGGTTTCACTGAAGAATCCTACCAAACACTAAAGAATTAACACTAATTCTAAGCAATCTCTTTGAGAAAATGCAAGAGGAAATACTTCCCAATACATTTTATGAAGCTAGTATTATCCTGATACCAAAATAAGGACAGTACATAAACCTACAGATCATTATCCCTCATGAACTTGATAAAGAGTATCTACCAAAAAAAAAACAAAAAAAAAAACTCACAGCTATGGTGGAAAGACTGAATGCTTTTCCCAACATTAGAGACAAGCAAGGAGGTCTGCTCTCACCATTGTTATTTAACGTAGCACTGGAATCTAGACAACACAAGATGGAAAGAAAAGGCATACAGATTGTAAAGGAAGAAATAAAACTGTTCCTATTCGCAGATGACATGATTGGTTATGTAGAAAATCTCAAGGAATCTACAGAATCCCAACTCCTAAAATAAATGAATTCAGCAAAGTCACAGGATATAAGATACACATACGAATGAATATATATATTGCTATATATTAACAATGAATATGTGAATGATGAAATTAAAAACAATTATTTACACTTGTTCAAAAAAATTAAATACTTAGGTACAAATCTAAAAAAACACATGCAGCATTTGCATGCTGAAAACTGCATAATGTTAATGGAAGAAAACAAAGAAAACAGAGAAATTAAGAGAAATACCATGATCTTGAGTTGGAAGATTCAACATAGTAGAGATATCACTTCTCCCTAAATCAATATACAATGTAATTCCTCTCAAAATCATAGCAAGATTCTTTCCAGGCATAGACAAGATGATTCCAAAATTTACAATGAAATGCAAAGAACTAGAATAGCTAAAAAATTTTGGGGAAAAAAAAAGGAATAAAGTGGGAGGAATCAGTCTACTATATTTCAGACTTACATATAGCTACAAGAATCAAGACTGTGTGCTAAGAGAGAAACCCAGAAACAGACAGACACAAACATGCTCAACTGACTCTTGGCAAAATTGCAACAATAATGCAATAGAGGAAAGGGAGCCTTTCCAACAAATGGTGCTGCAGCAACTGGACACCATAGGCCAAAAAATGCCCCTCGATTAAATCTGGCACATTATAGAAATATCAACTCAAAATGAATCATTGGCTTAAACATTAAACATAAACTATAAAACTTTTAGGAAAGAAATTAAGAGAAGATCTTTGGGATCTAGGATTTAGGCAAAGAGTTTTTAAACACGACACCAAAAGCACAATTCATAAAACGAAAAGTTGATATTAATAAAACGAATTTCATCAAAATTTAAAACATTTGCTTCACAAAAGACTCTGTTAAGAATATGAAAAGATAAACTACAGACTGACAGAAAACATCTGCAAAATACATATGAAAAAAAGACTAGTATGTAATATACATAAAAAACTTTAAACTCAACAGCGAAAAAAAATTTTTTTTAAATCAGAAAACAGGAAAAAGATATGCTATGAAGAGACATTTCACCAAAGAGGACACACAGATGGCAAATAAGCAGGTGAAAAGATGTTCAACATCATTAGCCACTACGGAAATGCAAGTTAAAACCACATGAGATATCACTACACACTTAACAAAATGGTTACATTAAAAACAGGGACAACACCAAATGCTGGTGAGGCTGTGGAAAAACTGGATCTCATACATTGCTGGTGGGGATGGAAAATGCTATAGCCGCTCTGGGAAAGAGTTCTTGGCAGTTTCTTATAAAATTCAACATGCAACTACCATATGACCCAGCTGTTGTTTTTCTTGGGCTATTTATCCCAGAGAACCAAAGACTTAGTTTTACATGATGTTACATTATGAGTTACCGTACATCAATGTTTATAGCAGCTTAATTCATAATAGCCAAAAACTGAGAACCACCTAGACGTCCCTTAAACAAAGTATGGTACATCTATACCACAGAAAACCACTCAGCCAACCACTGATATGCAACAACATGGCTGAATCTCCAGAGAACTTTGCTGAATGAAAATATCCAATCCCCAAAGGTTACCTACTTGGAAAGTCCATTACATAATAATCTCGAAATGACAAAATTACAGAAATAAAAAACAAATTATTGATTGTCAGGAGTCAAGGAAGAGGTGGGGTGGGAATGAAGTGGGTGTGGTTATAAAAGGGCAACATGAAGGATCCCCCCTGTGATGGGAAGGTCCTCCATCTTCCCTGTAGTCGTACCAATGTCAGTATCTTGGTTATGGTATTGCCCTACTGCTTTGCAACATGCTGAGGAAAACTGGGTAAAAAAAAACTGGGTAAAGGGTTCGGGAGTTCTCACTATACTGTACTATTTCTTACAACTGCAGGTGAATCTACGATTATCTCAAAATAAGAAATTTAATTAGAAAACAAAGGTAGCCTCAAAGTAAATTAAGTACAGGCAGGCAATTGACAAGAAATCCAACATCAGCTAAATGAAATGCTCTCTTCTGCTGAAGTTTGATTTGATACTGAAGATTACTCTGTGAATTAGAGTTATGAAACACACCTTCTTCACCAGTACCCCCCAATATTTCCCTCACCCACACAAACACAGCAACTGTAACAAGGCGGTCCAGATAGAAAAACTGAGACTTCCCTAAATACTTAATAGAATAGAAAGAGACCTGAGCTGAATCAGGGAGAAAAATCCTTTTCCAGGCTCTATAAAACAAATGAACCGTGTCACTTTGGACAGATCCCCTAATCTCTCAGCCTACAAGATGAACTGTTTCTACAATTTAAACTTCTCATGTACGAGATTGCTTAGACCAGTAGTTCTCAAACTTTTTGGTCTCAAGTTTCCGAAGAGCTTTTGTTTATATATATAGATTACAACCTTTGATATTGATAGTATCAGAAATTAAAAGGGAGAAAATTTTTAAAGAATACACAAAAACATTTCATTAACCCTCAGAACAGAGTGGTCATTCCACATGATGGAAAACTGCTCCCTCTGGAAAATTCGTGTACACTTGTAAAGACAATGAAAGTGGCAAAGGCAAATAACACCTCGGTATTATTATGAAAATAACTGTGACCACACTGAGAACCACTGACTTACCATCAAACGGGATTATATACAAAAGTGATTTGAAAGGTATAAAACACTGGAGAAATGTGTTCTTTTAGAATACAAGGGTGCTAAGGCGGGAAAAAAACCCGGTTCAAATCCCAATGGAGGACAACATGGACAACCGCACAGTTGGGTGAAACGGGAAAAGCCTTTGAAAGGCCACGGAAGTTGGGCTTTATCCAGTGAGGAGAATGTCACAGAAGTCTACACAACTGTACAAGATTACTACTATTGTATTAATCTGCACTGCGCGCTCAAAAACCGTTATAAAAGTGATAGACCTACAATCACTGTTTCAGGTTTAACTTTTGGCAAAGACCGGGAAGCCAACCAAAGAGAACTGCCCCCACCGCCCGGCCGCCCAGCACTGTGTCTCGGCGAGTGGGGTCCGCCTGCACCCCTCGCTCTTCAGGCCCGGAGCCGAGCGGCCGCCGCGACCCTCCGAGGAGGGCGCAGGTCACAATCTTGGCCGGACCAGGCGCGGTCGGGAGGGCCGGGGGTGCTGAGGAAGGTCCGCGGGGACAAGGGAAGCGCGGGGCGGGGACCCGGCGTCGGCCCTGGCGGAGGGGTGCGGGAGTCGGCGGGACTCACCAGCTGCCGCGCCACCTCGGAGGAGGCCATGGTCGCCGGCGGGAGGGCGGCGGAGCGGCGGTCTCGGCCCGGGGCCCCGAGCGGCTAGTCCGGGCGGCGGCGGGCGGGAAGGCGGGCGGGGCGGGGCGTAACGGGCTGGGCACTAGGCGCGGGGCGCGGCCCCAGCCCAGTGACGGGCGGGGTAGCCTCAACGGCGGCGACGAGGCAGGGGCGGGGCCGAGCCGGCGGCAGTGGCCGCGCCAAGCAGCTAGCGCGCGGAGCGAGCCCCTCCCAGGAGTGCCCCTCGACGTGTAAGAGGACGGAGTCAGTGCGGGAAACCGGGACTGTAGAAGAGCTGGGACTTGAAAAAAAAGACGCGAAGATTCAGGCCGAGAACCCTCAGCGCGTCGCCCGTGACCAGTGGGAGCAGTGATTGTGGGCCCCCGGGCGGCTACCGGAAGTGGGCGGGGCCGCCACCGGCGGGCGGGAACGAGAGCAGCTTTCAGTGTGGACCGGATGTAGGCGGGGCCGGGGCGGAGCGGAGGGGGCGGGCCGGCGGGGGCGTGCCCACGCGGGCGCTGCCCCAGAGAGGCGGTGGCTGGGTCCTCCGGCCGCAGACGCCGCTGAGGCGGGGAACCCGCAGAGCTTGCCCGACTCTGTAGCCGTCGGGAGCCTGGTTCTCGGAGCGCGCCGCGATGGCGCCGGGCTGAGCCGCCCTCCAGCGAAGGAGCTGCGGGGTCGGGGATGGAGGGGCCGGCGGAGCGGGGTCCCGAGGCGGAGCTGGGCCCCGAGGCGGTGTTGCGCTTCCTCGCGGAGCGCGGGGGCCGGGCCCTGCATGCCGAGCTGGTGCAGCACTTCAGGGGCGCCCTGGGCGGCGAGCCCGAGCAGCGCGCCAGCGCCCGGGCCCGCTTCAAGGAGCTGGTCAACGCCGTGGCCACGGTGCGCACCGACCCCGCCGACGGCTCCAAGTACGTGCACCTCAAGAAGCGGTTCTGCGCGGGGCCCCCGCCGCCCGAGGCCGCGCCCCCCGGGCACCCGCCCCGCATTGAGGTGACCGCCGAGCCGGAGGCCCCCGACGGCCCGCCTGCGCCAGAGGATCGCAGTCCGCTCCCTGAGGCAGCGGCTCCCGAGGCGCCCCCCGGGCCGGGCGATGGGGAGCCCCCGGCCGCCGCGTTCGGCGCGCCCCTCAGCGGCGGGGCCCACAGGAAGAACTCGCGGCGCGACGTGCCCCCCCTGCCCCGGCCGCCGGCCCCCGGGTCCAGCGAGGATCTGGATCCCTCACCCCACGTTGGCGAGGAGGCGGACGGGGGCAGCTCCCCTGGGGCGGCCGGCACGCCGAAGTCCGCCCGCCAGAACTTCCGGGACCTCGTGATGGGCAGCTCCCCGCAGCTGAAGAGGAGCTTGTGTCCTGGGAGCAGCAGCCCCGGTAGCTCCTCCGCGGGAGGACGCAGCCGAGGCGGGGGCGACTCGGACAGCGCCTCAGTGGCTTCTTCGTCTGCGGAGGAAGAGAGCACTGGCGGGGGCTCGGTGACACTGGACCCTCTGGAGCACGCCTGGATGCTCTCGGCCTCCGACGGCAAGTGGGACAGCCTAGAAGGGTTGCTCACCTGCGAGCCGGGCCTGCTGGCCAAGCGGGACTTCATCACCGGCTTCACCTGCCTGCACTGGGCCGCCAAGCACGGGAGACAGGAGCTTCTGGCTATGTTGGTGAACTTCGCCAACAAACACCAGTTGCCAGTGAATATCAACTCCAGGACGAGCGGGGGCTACACCGCCCTGCACCTGGCAGCCATGCACGGGCACGTGGAGGTGGTGAAGCTGCTGGTGGGGGCCTACGACGCCGATGTGGACATCAGGGACTACAGTGGGAAAAAGGCCTCCCAGTACCTGAGTCAGAGCATCGCAGAGGAGATAAAGAACCTGGTGGGAGCCCTGGACGAGGAGGACAGCGAAAGCGCTGCTGGCAGCGGGGGTGGGCGCTGGAGGCTTTCAAAAGTGCTCCCCTCGCATCTCATCACCTACAAACTCTCCCACGTCCTGGAGGATGGGGGCGAGCATCACCACCATCATCACCATCACCACTTGGCTGAGGGATGGGCTGGAGGCAAAGCAAAGGATCTAGGTCGTAAAGCCTCTGGCAGCTCTAGTGGGCGTATAAAACCGAGGCTCAACAAAATCCGCTTCCGAACGCAGATCATCCACACCACACCCTCTTTCAGGGACCCAGACCAGCCACTGGAGGAGGGGGAGGAGGAGGAGGAGGAACGGTCTCTTAAAGGTCACTCATCCTCCTCCTTCAAACTGAGACCAAAGTCCAATGTATTTGGGTAAAAATATTTTCTTTTAGAAAATGCTAAGGTTTATTTGTTTTCAGAAACAGAATATTAGGTGTGGATAAGGAAGTGAGACCCGAAAAGACGGAGGCTAAATTGTGCATTCTCACTTGAGGGGTTGGAATGGATGGGAAGGAGTTCTTTTCAGGAGGAAGTGGATATTTTTTTTAGTGATTCATATTACCTTGATCTGTATCTCTTTTTCACACTTCACCTCTGTCCTTGAGTCCTGTTTCTGAAGACTAAAATGTATCCAAATTGGGGGGGACAGAATTGATGACTGCGGGTTCCTTTGCTTTAACTATTACTGGATGCCATGCAAAATAAGGAATATTGCACTTTTATGTATCTGTTTTTATAAGTGGTTACTCTTACAAGAGCAACAAAAAATGCAAATTGTAATGAAACTGGTAGTATTTGTAAGTTGGAAAACTACATGCTGCCCTTTTTTTTAATTATTGCATTTGCTTTTTAAGGTACTACTGAAGGTTAGAGTTGAAATGCAAAAATACTAATTAGAGAATAATTTGAATAAAATGAGAATCCTGTTGGTATCCTATTTGTATTGTAAGTAGCAGTTCAGTTTTTTAAAAACCAATTTCAGTTTTAATAACAGAACTAAAGAAATGGGCAACATGCACTTTTGAGTTAATCTGTAGTATGGTTTCCACTTAATTATCTCTAATACTGCTGTTAAGTTACACCAGTGTTAAGGTACATTATTAATTACTACACAAGTTTTTATTTAAAGAAAAAGCTCTGTTAGCCTTGGTACATTCAAATAAAATATTGTCTCATTCTGATTCTCACTGACTTCTGTCGCTATTCTAAAACTCTAAATTTGCTGGAGTTTTTATTCTGGAGATCATCTAACCATTGGTTCTATCTGGCATAACCCTATTTAATGGTGCTTAGAACTGAATTGCCTACAGAAACTGTTTCTGGTTTAGATAATTAGCAAAAATTGGAACAAATATTAGTGCATGCTTCTGTGAAATAATTATTAAACCAACTTAATGATTCTCAACCTGAGATACACTTTTAATTTTACTAATACATTCATAGTCTGTTTGCTTTGCAGTAATGTTTTGCAAATGCTTAAAATACTAAATCTTTTCAATTTTCCAACATTTCCTTGAATCTGTTAGATACTTGTGGTGTAGTTACTGAAAAGCTGTGCAGTAAATCTACCCAATTAAAAATGGCACTTTATGAAAGAGAAGAGATGGGACAATTTCTATATATAAATGCTGCTGGCTATTGAATTCCTTTGTATGCTATTCATTAAAATTAAGGACTTGTTTAAGTATGGTTCTTAATTACATTTCGTTCGTTTAATGTTAGAGTAAATGGCTTTATAATTACTTTAAAATCTAACTCATAAGCATATTAAATGTTTGTAACAAGATTAGAAACAACTTTTGTGGGAGACTAATTTGAACCATTCCTTCTTCCTTAGACTTTTGGGTCTCATAATTGCTGAACCCTAAGTACTGACAGCCTACAGGATGACAGAGTGAGTGAACAGCCTCTGAAGGGTGAACAAATCCATGGACGAATTGCACAGAGCTGCAGCATTTAGAGCTCTTAGATCTTTCATTTTCCAAGTCATAGAAATTTGTCACAAGTTTGTCACGTCTCTGTCTACTTGGCAATTGAATTTGTTTAAAGATGGATGAAAAATATTCACATAAAATATATATAAACTATTATCCATTTGTGTGCCTTTTGTTTTAGGATTATGGAAATGGACAGTGTACATTTGAAAAGCACTTTTATCCATACATGTGGGTGAAAAACCAATCTAATTTTCTGTAAAAGAGAGATTCTTTGAAAGTGATAATCAGTCGTTTGTTCTGAATCTATACATGTTACCTTTATCTAGTACAGAATAAGCTATAACTTCCCATTGAGGAATTATAATTTTTGTAGACATGTAAAGCTGAAGTAACTTTAAAAACTAGACACTTCAGAACCATCAAAAGGTACTATGGAACCACAGCCAGTATTAATCTCTTAAATGTATATGTTAATAACTAATTGCACAAAATCTAGAATTTGCTAGATCTTTAGAGATTGAGTCATACATCATTTACCTTGCTTTTCACACTAAAGGCTTTAACTTTTCTGATAAAATATTTTAAATTTTTGAAAATCATTCTTGAGGGGAATTAATTCTAGCATTCCTTCTCATGTGCAGTAAATGTAGCATTTTCAGCTACTTAACTCTACATTCCTCTTCCTTTTCAATTTCCAAATAGATTATAAAAAGCAAATGTTTTGTGTAACTGATATTCATAGAGTCGTGCCTACCATTAATGGAAATATATATGTAAAATACTTCAATGTTTATCGATATGAGACTGTGTGGTTAAAAAACTCAAGTATGTCCATGTGTTTCCTATAGGTACACTTGAAGCTAGTCTTTGTCACAATTCTCTTCACTTTCATGGTATATAAAATGCAGCTAGTTTATATAACTTGAAAATCTGGTACTATTTTATTCATGCCTGAAATCTTGGAGTCGAGGCTGCATTGTCTCATTTTTTAAATAAGTGAAAGTTTGGGAGTGTGAGAATGTAAAGTCCTTGTAAAATTCGTTTTGTCAAAATAAAAGGTTCGTGGTAGAATTTTTCTCTGAATCGTCTAAATTTCTGTAGTCCTTTAGACTTTTTACATGTAAGTGTTTTGCAGTTCACAGAATGCTTTTTGAAGTTTCCGTTTATTTGACCCTTTTCCTTTCTTCCTAATTTACAGATACAGAAATGAAGGCTGGTGGCTGTTTAGGCTCATACAGTTAGTAAGATCTTAAAAGTCAGTCTTTAACACTACATTGTCTTTTCTGCACTTTGAATAACAAATATTTTAGCAATACTGCCTGTAGTTTGCACCAGTGATGGAGGAATCAACTTGGAGAGAAGATAGTACCTCCACCACTGCCTTTCAGAAAAACTATAGCAGTCATGCATTCACCATCTGTAAACCCTCCCTACACAGACCCAACCTCAAAGCAGGTGTGGAAGTGCCTTTTTCCATTTTCTTCAACCTTCATCAAGCACTGGGCGTTAATGAACTCATTTCTTTATCAGAGCTGCCTGTGATCTGTATTTTTAACAAAATCCAACTCTATCATTAACAGATGACAAAGGGATGTGGGAATCCTTGGTGTAATTGTCTATGCTGTTTCTCTGTCTCAGGGAGATCCCACTATGATTGCTTCTGGGGTTTTTGTTGTTTTATGACAACCCGTAAAATATTTTTTAGTATAACTGAAGAATAAGGCTAATAGTTTATTTTTCTAGAATGACTGTTTTCCTTAGAAGTTCATGTCTTAAAAGGATTCATTGAGCAGTTTAAAGATATTGTCGAATTTTTTCCTAGTGAAAAATTAATTTTACTAAGTAAATAGCATTATTTGGACTTTCTTGTACAGTTAACCCCAAAATTAAATACTCCGAGGATTTGCTGCAAACCACTGTTCCTTTGATGATGAGTCCAATCTTCATAAATCACTTATTACAGGTCTGGAACAGGACTCTACGTGAACATGTTTCTCAAGATACAACAGTTGGGTTCATAATCACTACCACTTTTTTCCCCTGAAGAACAGCACTTTCATGTCGCCATACTTTTTTCTCCTTAATCTTCCCTTTCAAGGTCAGTTTCATCTCAAGAAGTGGATTTCCCATTCTGTTAATAAATTGCCTGCTTTTTTTTCATGTTCGTGTGTTGCTGTGGAATTTGTGACAAATGCCCCACCCTTGCACAGTGCCTGGCATGCTGAAGGTACGCAATAAGTGGGTCTTTCGATGGAAAACATTAAATATTTCATAGTGTCGCATAATATAGATAATTCAGCAGTATGCATTCATGCTAAGTGAGTGAAGGTAACTATTTTTCATACAACACGACTTAAATGCCAACCAACCAGTTCATCTGCAGCTTAGCCAAAAGAACAGCAATTTATTACAGTCCTGGAGGTAAAACTGGCTTTATTAGAATTTTACATTGAGAGCAACTTATTAAGAGATTTCCAAGGTAAGTTTAATTATAAGAAAGTTTTACCTTACGAGCTGACTCAAGCACATGACTCCTAGGAGAATCTACTCTAACTGGCCTTAAATATCCTAAGTACTGTCAGGGATACAAATGACTACTTATTTGGTGAAATCCCAAAGAACAAATAAATACGGAAATGAATTTTAGTTTAGGTTACAGAACTTTATAATATAATCATTTTAAACAGGCCATGGACTGCCTTATGAGGTTCAACATTCAGCCTTTGGAAGTAATGGGTCAGAGGTTACATAAGCACTCGAAAAGTTAAAATAGATCATTTTGAAGCACACCTATGATGATTCTGTCTCAAGAAACACAGTTCTAAGCCATATCCTTTCTGACCAAAGCTTTAGCAAAAAGTGCCCTGACTTAGAATGAAGTTAACCAGCACTTCACCAGTGGGATTAAGTAGGATCATGTAAATTTTTTTAATCCAATTTTGTGCTATTCTGATCAAAGAACCTGGGGGCCCCCTTTAGAATACTCTTCTGAATTTCTAAGAAACTTTGAATTTAATAGTCTAGAAATATAATTAAGCATCCTCAAGACTTGCCCAGAAGTTTTCGATATTAACATACCAATCTTTTGAGTTTTTGTTCAAGAGGCAATTATTTAGTTGCAGTCAGCAGTTTAATACTATAGCCACATGCTGAGTCTGCACCAAGGAGATTCTAAACCTGGTTAAGGATTTTCTTTGGCTGTAAAATGGCTAATGCTTTCAGGAAGCTTACTGTGTGTGCCAGCTGAGGTTTTAAGCACTTTATAAAAAGTAAGCTGTTTAATTCTCACAACACCCATCTCCTGTCTATTGATGGAGATTGAGGTGCAGAGACCC
>RJWJ010010321.1:0-47416 GCA_004363605.1 Indri indri
ACCCCGGGGGCCCACCGCAAAGGAAGACCTGCCGGGATGCACTCTGCGACCTGGGCAGGGTCTGGCACTCCTGAGGCCTCAGTGTGCCATCCGGCCCTGCGTTCAAGGGGCTGGGCTTTAGGGCCAGTCCTAGCTCTGCGATGCTGTGTGATTCCACTTTTCAGATGGAGGTGTCAGGGAGGCCCAGAGAGGGGAGGCCATCCGTCAGCGTGAGGACACCCCTCCGGCCCCCAGCGTCCCCTGCACGGGCCCCGCCCCGCCCTGCTCCAGTTTCCCGTGGTGATGCCACAGCACGTCTGCGCTGGAAGCAGGGCTGAGCTGGAGCTCCAACCAGGCTGGCTCTGCCCCGGAGCCATGGCTGCCCTCTGCAGCCCGGGCCAGCCAGGCCGACGGAGGCTGGAAGAGGAGCCAGGGCCTGGGCTCCCTGGTGCACGGGCCCCTGCAGGCCTCCTTCCCTGCAGCCCCCAGCCAGAGCCTCCTCTGGTCCGGGGCTCTGACCCGTCCCTCAGCCTCCTCCACCTCCGCCGAACCCACGCCCTCAGCACCACGGGCGAGGAGACTCCAGAGAGCACAGTGAGGCTGCGGCCATGGCAGCCCCCTCCCCGAAGGGGCGAGTGGAAACGCTGGCCCGCCCGCAGCCCTGGAAAGAACGGCACCTCAGGAGGGGAGACAAACAGGAAGGGAGGGGCCGGCCACGCCGGCGCTGGGAGGGAGGGACACCAGGCCAGGCCAGGCCATCATCGGTTTAGACTCCGCTTAGGAAAACCGATTTTCCGACGCCAAATGCCAAGCGATCAGGTGGCTGAGGACAGCCGTGGGGGCTTGTCCTCCTCTGCACACTGCTCCAGAGGAAACAGCGAATTTAGCTGTGGGGTGCATGTCTGCCCAGCCCCTCAAGCCCGAGTGCCTGCCTGGAGTGGAGGGTTGGGGGGCTGGTGTTCCAGGAGGCCCGAGTGGTCACTGGGATCATGCACGTGTTCTCCAGTCCAGGAGGTCACACTTGGCCCTAGAGAGTCCCCCTACAGGCAGAGGGGCCAAGGGACACCCTGTCTCCCAAGAGCAGAATGAACACAACATGCCTGACCATGTTTTCTCTCTGTGGACCAGGAGACCCTGCTGAGACTGGGGCAGTTAGGCAGAAAATGCATGAATTGTCCCTGGCTCCGGCTCCAGGCCTGGGCAGCGTGTGAGAGAGCAAGACAGACAGAGGGACCTGGGAGACAGGGGAAGCCAGCGAGATGAGGTGTGGCTCCAGCTCCCTCCAGCATGTTCTGTGTGCCCAGGGAGAGGAACTAACTCCCACCTTGTTAAGGGAAGTGAGCACCCTTCCACTCTCTCTGGGCTGCTTTGAGGATCCTGTGGGATAAATGTGTGAATGCCTGGGAGGGCCCTGGTACACGGTAGGTAGATGTTGCTGCATTGAAATAATTACTGCTTAGCTAGCATCAGGTGCTGTGTTTTCAGTGTTTTCAGTAGTTAACTTATCTAATTCTTGCAACAACCCTGTAAGGCATGTTCTATTAGTCCCCATTTTATATATGGGTAAATGGAGGCTCAGAGAGGTTAAGCAACTAACCCAAGGTCACACAGCTGGTAAGAGGAAGAGCTAAGGTTTAAACCTGAGAAACAGGCTTCAGCTTTTGGGATGTTGCCCCAGATGCCACACTGCTTTCATGATGTAGCTCTAACATTGTGGGTGTCTCCACACCTGAGGATCCTAATGCACCTGGACACTCGCCAGGACCCTATAGTCTGCGGGGCTCTCTCATGTAAGGGCTGGCAGGGCTGGGACTGTCCTTCTCATTTCAAAGTGAGGAACCTGAAGACCATCCAAATGGGGTCAGTGACTTGCCCGAGGCCACCTGTTAGTGGGCAGCTAAGCTGGGCACAGCAAGAGGGTGCCTGAGGCCAGGCCAGGGCTCACCTCACACCCACTTCCCTCTGCCAGTATGGAGACATGTTCTCTGTAGGCAAACTGACAGTCCCCTGGGGTTTGGGAGCTGGGGGAGTTGACGGGACAATGACACAGTGACACGATCACAGCCCAGGGAGCTGGACACTGGTTTCTAGTGGTCTGAGAGCTGGTCACTGTCCCACCCTGAGACAGGCACGGTGGCTTCCCCGCCAGGCTGGGAGCTCTGGGAGAGCAGGATGGAGGTGGGAGGGCATCTGGGCAGTAGAGAACCTGCCAAGCCCATGCCTACCTCCCGCACCAGCCTCTTGCCTGTCTCAGCCCCGAGGGCAGCGAAGCAGACTCGGGCTTCGGACTCAGACACCCCTGGGTCTGAACCAGCCCGCTGGGGCCTCGGGCAGCTCATCTATGAAGTGGGGGCAACAGGCCTCCCCTGGGGTGGGCAACGGCCACCAGAGAAGGGGCGTGGGAGCCTGTGGGTGCACACAGCGTGCCCGCCCCTACTTCTAACCACGCCACCTCCCGTCCCCAGGTGACGGCTGCCCCGGTGCTCCAAGGCACTGCGGGCTGCATTTATGACTTGTTTTATAACCCTAATGCAGCTCATTTATAAAGCGAGCGCAGACGTGACCGAGGAAAGCAAACATTAGACATCCATTAGTGCAGCGGGGCTGTGTCCGCAGCCCCACCGCCCCGCCCTCCCTGCCCCGCCGCTCCTCTCAGCCCTGGCACAAAGATTGTCTCTGGCCTGGGCAGGGACACGGGCCGAGCATCCCCTCAGTGCCTCTTGACGGAGCTCTTGGCCCCTTGCCGTGTCCCCACACCCAGGCGTCCTGGAGGCAGATGCTGCCGGGAGACGAGGAGGAAGAATCAGAGGCTGACCCGAGATCCTGCCTAGAGGGGCCACGGCGGGCTGCGTGCCAGCCGCATGCAGCAGGGCGCAGGGAATGCGAATTAAATGAGGGGCCGTGTGTGGGTGCCAGGGCCTGTGCGACCCTGAGCCGGACCCTGCCCTCAGTCCTCCTCGGCCCTGGCTCGACAGGTGGGCCAGGTGAGGGCGCCCTAAGCTGGGCCCCGGGGGTGCCAGCTTGGAGGGAGAGTACCAGGCTCTCGGGTTCCTGGATGTGTCGTCCTCTGCCAGGCGCTGCTCCGAGGGTGTTTCGTATTAACTCACTGAGCCCCATGGTAACTCCAGACAGAGATGCCCAAACTGTTCTTTAGTGTCTCAGTAATTTCTTCCTGGTATCCCAAGTACCAAAAAGAAATTCCTAATAGGAATGTATTAATTAGATCCAAACAGCTTCCTAAGTCTTTATATCCTAAAATCTCAGGATACATGGAAAGAAAAAAGAATATTTTTATTCCATTCCTAAATAGCCTCCATGACTTATTAATGGGGATGTGTACAACTTCTCGAACTTTGAAATCAGAGTGGACACCCGTCACCCTTACTGTTTGTCGTGGGGTACTCCCGAATGCCAAAATCCCAGCTTTGCAAAGATACGGTTCCAAATAAAGGAAAATAGAGTGATGTAACATTGAAAACCGTGAGCTACCTCAAGCTAGTAGTTGGTGTGATGTCTGACAGCTGTCCAGTATTGCTGTGTTCCCTTTGAAGATTAAACATCTGTGAGTCTGTTACGGCACCCTGGGGTGACTTGGCACACAGTTTGGGAACTATAGCTCTATCCGTTAGATACTATTATTAGCCCCATACTGCAGATGAGGAAACGGAGACCGAAAGTGTTTAAATAACTAGCAAAGGGCTATAAAGCTAGTAGGTAGCAGAGCTAGGGAGGAAATGCAGGTAATCTGATACCGGAATCTGTCTTTTGAACTCTGCTGAACTGGAAATTGGCATTTACGTACCTACCCTCTGTGCCCGGTGCTTCCAACATTTCGCGTTATCTACTCCTTATCTTCCCCGTTTACAGATGAAACATGGGGCATCAAGGGCTGGGAAGGGTCACCTGGCCAAGGGCAGGAAGCCAGGCTTGAAGCCACATCTCTTGGCCCCTGCCTCCCTGGCGGCCCTAGAGCCGTCCCCGCCCGTTCCACCTTTACAGAGCAACACACGAGGAGGGCTCCCCCGATGGCCAGATCTGGACTTCCAGGGGCAGGAAAGCTTCTCACATGAAGCATTTTCTTCGAATAGTAGAACTCATTTGGGCCCAAGTTGCAAAAATGCAAACTGCCCTTAAAGCCATACAAGAATGGTCCGGATATCGCAAGATGAAGGTATGAAAGAGGACACGTCCCTGCACAACACAACTGCAACACAGTCGAACGCAGGAAAGGAACACCACTGAGGTCAGCAGCCCTGGGTTTGCACCCAGCTGGGGGCTGACATAGCTGCACGGCAGTTCTCCCTCAGGCCTTGGCATTCCCACAGTAAAATGAGGGCGTTAGCACCAAGTCAGTCATGCAGGCCCTCCTCTGGTTCTCACACTTTGCCATTTTAAGATCCCTTATGAAGAAGCTGCTCATGTGTGAAAGTGTCCTTCCAAGTCAAGTTTTTCTCCGTAAAGCAAATTTGTTTATGGTAGGGTTACCTTTCTTGCCATTGCTATTCCTGGCTCAAATACTCAGCATAGGATGGGTGTGGTGGCTCATGCCTGTAATCCTAGCACTCTGGGAGGCCGAGGCAGGAGGATCGCTTGAGCTTAGGAAGTTCGAGATCAGCCTGAGCAAGAGCGAGACCCCATCTCTACTAAAAATAGAAAAATTAGCCAGGCATCTTGGCGCACGCCTATAGTCCCAGCTACTCGGGAGGCTGAGGCAGGAGGATCACTTGAGCCTAGGAGTTTGAGGTTGCTGTGAGCTATGGTGACGCCACTGCACTCTAGCCAGGGCGACAGGATGAGATTCTGTCTCAAACCCCTCCCGCCCTACCCCCCATACTGTGGTCCTAGGGCAGAGCATGGGTGGAGCTCAGGGAAGAAGGAGGAGGTGCCCCAGCCCACCCATTCCAGGCCTCAGACCAAAATGACCACCAGTGCTGCTGGGCGGGACCTCCTGCTGAGCACCATTCAAAGTCTCACTTCTAATTTGCCTCTACCTGCCCATATGAGGTCTCTACAGAGGTTACTTAGAGGGCCACCTCATCTCACCAGATATCTCCCATCAACTCCTCATCCAACCTTCACTCACATACCTCCAGGGATGGGGAACTCACCACTGCTTTTCTGAGCCAGGCTCTCCTTTGGACAGACCTAACAGCTAGTAAAGGCTTCCTTACTTTCAGCTGCAATTTGCTATTGAGGTTCCAGCTGTTGCTGAAACTCTAACCTCTGAGGTCACCCCAAACAGTGTGTTTCCTCTTCCCAGTGACAGCTTCCCAGTCTCTGGAGGCTGCAGCTTGCCCTTCCTGGCCTTCTCATCTTTCTTTCAAATATTCTCTAAGACACAATTTTTTTTGCATCCCTCACCTCCATCCTGGCTTCCTTCTAGACAAATTCCATCCTGTCACAACCCACTTAAAATGCGGGGAGGCGAGGTGACCACAGTAGGGTCTGGGGGTGCCTTCCTGCTTCTGGTGAGAATACTTTGAGCCAGGCAGCTTGAAGGCTGCTTTGCAGTTCTGGCGGCTGCTCCTGGAGGGCAGGGAACACACCACACCCTTCCTGGTGTCCCCCACAGCGTTCAGGACAGGGAACCTGCTTGGGAGGGAAGTGGAGTTTACAGGACAGCAGGCCCTGTGCCAGTCCACAGGCTTCCCCCAGGGTCTGGGTCCAGGCAGTGCCCACAGTGGGGACAGACGTGTTCAAGAGATGCAAAATCTGTCTACGGCTGTACCACCCTGAATGCGCCCCATCTCATCTGATCTCAGAAGCTAAGCAGGGTCGGGCCTGGTTAGTACTTGGATGGGAGAAGCAAAATCTAAGCCACCAGGATGAGCAGGAGTCAGGGCGCCTGGGAGGCGAAGGAACAGCCTCAGGACAACTGTAAAGAAGGTGTATTTCCCGTGTGTCCCCTCCAGAAGGGACTCTGCATCCCTTACCCTGACCCTGAGCCTGGGGCCCAAGCTGGCTGGCTGTGCAGAACAGGCTGGCCCCACAGCTAGCAGCCCTGGTTCAAACCCTCACTCTGCACCAGGAGACCTCGGGAAGGTCATTTTAACTCGCAAGGCCTCAGTTTCCCCATCTATAAAAAAGGAGATAGCAGTTCCTGCTCTGTCAACTTTGTGGTGTTGTGAAGGTCAGCTGAGAAACAGACCTAAATCTGCTGCGCTAACTGGGCAGTAAGCGTGCCAGGAGGGGGCAGCAGGCAGGAGCTGTTCTCTAGCTGAGCTGTGTGCGGGAGCTCTGACACCCCACGCTGGCCCTCCCTCGGCCTAGCATGGCTGGAGCCCC
Organism: Indri indri; assembly: GCA_004363605.1. NCBI lineage: Eukaryota > Metazoa > Chordata > Mammalia > Primates > Indriidae > Indri > Indri indri. Next base: position 6,265 of record RJWJ010010321.1, read on the forward strand.
GGTAGACCAGACGCATGGAAAGCTGACGCTCAGATGGTCTGGGGCCCCCAGAGCCCTATATTCTACAGCTCAGAGAGGGGAAGTGACCGATGCAACGTCACACAGCAAATTAACAGCCCAGCCAGATCAGAGCCCAGTTTCAGACTCGGGACTGAGAAGGGGAGACGGAGCCCAGAGAGACAGCACGGCCATGGCAGGGCTGTGGGTAAAGCCCTGGGCGTTGTCATCCCTGTGCCCAGGATGGGAACTCATTGCCATCCGTCTGGGCCGGGTCCGCCTCTCATCAGCCCTGCTGCCCAGGGTGGAGACCTCAGCGGGAGGCTGCAGGGGTCTGGTAGGGAGGGCCTTGACCCTCCCCCGCTGCCGGCTTTTGTCCCCAGGCCTGGGCCCCCCAGGCTCAGCACCGGGCGGGCACCTGGAGCTGCGCAGGCTGAGTCTCCAGGGCTGGCTGGCGCGGGACTGGGAGGGGGCGGGGTGCAGGCGGGAGGTGAGGACAGAGAAACGCCCCACACTGGGCACATTTATCATCAGCAATCACAGTCTTTCTCTAGCCCCTGGACACCGGCTAATTCTCCCACTGCATGGAAAATCTCTTCCATTCACGGCCCGGCTGATGTGCTCAGTGGGGATGCGCGGAGCTGGGGGAGAGGAGCCCATTTATTATTATGTTTTAAAAACACACAGCCCCACTTGGACAGACCCCTCCCTGGACACAAAGCCCTTCCTCCATCTGGCCCTGGCTTCTCGTGGCTGTGGGGTTCAGGCCGGGGGCCCCCTCAGAGGCGGTCACAATGGCCGTTACTTATGACAAATGGGGCCGGTGGGCTTGGGGGACGCCGAGTCATTCCTAACAAAGACGGTCCCTCGCACAGCCCTTTTCCCACACCCTCTGCACCCATCTGTGCGCATGACGTCACTTCCTGCACTGGCCACAGGAAGTGGCTTCGCCGGGGCGGGAGCTTGCAGCCCAAAGGGCTGTCTGCTGCTCCTGTGACGTGTCCCCCCTTGAAGGACTTGAGGGGTGTGTGAAGGAGCTGACGGGAGGCTGGGCACGAGCCCGGGGCAGGCACGGAGCACTGGAACGGAGCCCGGCCCCGTCTTATAGGGGACACACCGCTGACCAAGTGGGGACGGACACTACGGTCACTGGTCACTGGTCTCTCCCAACTCGCAGTGGCACCGGGGAGGCTGCATGCCACACCCACAGGCCCCGGCCCCTCCTCCAGGCCCTTCCTTGGCCCGCTGGGCTCCTCTGGCCTGGACCTGGGTCACTCTGGCTAATTTTTGCTTCCCTTTCCAAGTCCCAGGTCTGATGGTGTCACCGTGCCTGGAAGTCAGAGCCCTGAGGAGGGGGCATTCTATTCCCCCTTCCTCTCCCAGACAAGGAGCGTAAAGCCCTCTCGTCCATCCCACTCCACAGAATAACCACACGCTCAGCACGGCACCTAAAAACCCGTGTGTTTTAATTTGATAACACATCATCAATGATGCAACAGTCCTGCAAAGCTGTCCCGTTTTATGGATGAGGAAACCGAGGCTCTGAGAAGTGAAAGGACGTGCCCAAGGTCACAGCTAGGAGTTCGCTAGCTTGCTGGAGGGGAGGGGCTCTCGGCTTCCTAACCCCAGTCTTGGCCTCCCTTCCTCTGTGGGCCTGGCCCTCCCAAGCCTTGGACTTGTTTAGGAACGCCCGAGCCAAACAGAGATCCATGGGAGAGGCCTGGTGCCAGCCTGGTACCCACTCAGTGACAGGCGACTGACCCCCACTCAGACACACACGCTCACGCCGGCAGGCCCACGCATGCCCAACCAAGGTCACTTCCACAGCAGACTCCCCTGGACACCCTGAGAGCCTCGACCAGGCTGGGACAGTGACTCCTTTCTTAGGACTGCCTATGGCAACGCTGTTGTCCCCTCTAAGGCAATGGCAGTCTCCCGCCTGTGACTCCGGCCTGTGGGGGACCTGCTATTTTATTTGGCCACCTCTCTCCCATCCAGAGTTGGGACGGGGCGAATTTCAGTAGTAATCTTAGATTCCACCAAACAGCGGTCGCTCAGGTCCCATCTGGGGCGGTCCCCTGGTGCCGCCCTTCCCCGCCCCCCGCCGCCACCTCCCTGCAGTCTCAAGCCCAAGTCTTCCTGCTGGACCCTTCCTCAGTGTGCTCCCTGCAGAATACAAACCACCCCTCCAGGGGCTTGCACCCACCAGTGGCTTCGCTTTGCACCTGGAAGGAAGTCCTAAGCCCCACGGAACCCTCAAACTACAGACGCTCACCATTTTCCCTGGGCTCCAAGCCACCCAGGCATGTTTCCCGTCCCTGGGACATGCGCTGCTTATTCCCACCCCAGGGCCTGTGCTGGTCTCTCCCTCTGGGATGTTACCCCCACTCTGTTACCCCTTCCACCCCCACATGCTCTGGGCTCACTTTGCCATTGAGACCTTAGCACAAATGCCACCTGCCCAGTGAGCCCTTCCCATGTAAATGCATCATCCTCTACCCTCCCGTCCCGTGGACGCCTCCCTCTGGAATCACCCTCTTCGCGTATGCGTTTGTTTGCTCTCCAGAAGGCGCGCTCCATGAGGGCTGGAGACCTTGTTTGCTTTTGTAGCTAGGCCCACTGCAGACTCAAGACTTCCGCCAGCACACGGCCAGCCGCTCCCCAAACACCGGGGCTGGCAGGTGCAGGTGGGGGGGGAGTGGGCGTGGGTTGGGCTGACCTGGGCTGCAGGAGCTCATCCCTTGGGAAATCCCATCCTGCAGGATCCACCGACTGATGGAACTTCAGAAACCGTCTAATCACTGCCCTCCAGGATAGAGACCAGAGAGGGTGTGGCCTGGCTTCAGATCACAAGCACCTGAGCAATAGAGCCAGAAAGAGAAACTGGGCACCAGACTCCCGTGGAGGAGGGGGGACTTCATTTTAAAAAAAATCCTTCTTTCCCTTCTAATGAAAACACTTCTTTTTTTGGCCTTTTCTGATTACAAAGGTAAAACCCTTGCGTTGTAAATAATAATAATAATAAATAAAGATAAAAATAAAAACCACCCCATTCCTACTCCCAGGTGAATTAACACTGGATGCTGATCCTCTCTGACTTTCTTAGATGCACAAATATGTAGTTACTTAAATGGGGTCCCGCCATACGCAGCTGTGTATCCTATGTTCTCCTTTCAAGGCTGTTAACTGAGGACTTTTAAACCACCAGCAGAATGCACCAGGCTTCTCTCTCCAACCCTGTCCCCCCCACCCCCCTCCACATGCGTCAGATGGGCGGGCCAGCTGGGCTGCTGGCTGCTGTCATGTGTTCCAGGTCACTGCAGAAGCTGCAGGAGACAGAGCTGGCATGGGGGACCGGCCCAGCAATGCCATCAAGCTGGCTCTGCATGTCTGGGTGCTGGACAGAAAAACGCCCAGTATCCTGCCACTTTCCCTCGGAAATGTCAAAGTGCCCACAGGTATGCCCTCTGGCCCAGGGGCCGCCTGGGCTAGGCCAGACAGAACAGTGGTGATGTCCCCCTGCCACCCTGGGGAGTCCAGGGTCAAGCCTGTTCTTGGAGTGCCTGAGGCACGTGAATTTCCTCTGCCTTCCTCAGCGCCATGCTCTAGGACCCAACACCCTTCCCTGCAAAGGGGAGGCGACTGCCAGACACATCGCCAAGCGGAAAAACTGCTGCGACCTGTTGACCTGTTGCCGTGTTGCCAGGAGACGGCTCAGACCCTAGGCCAGGTCATGTCACTTCATTTCCTCGGGGACCCTGAGGTCAGGCAATGACTTGTTCAAGGGCAAATAGCCAGTCCGTGGCTGCAGCACCCCTCCTATGTTGGCACTGGGTTGGCACAAGGACAGTCACAGCAGGGAGAGAAAAAAAGGGGGTGCCCAGACTCTGGCCTTTGCCAATCTGTGAATTGGGGCATGGCAAGAGAGGGTGAAGGGGAGAGATGAAGAGAGGAAGAGATGGCATCACGGGGAGAGGGAGAAAGAGAAAGCCCCTGAGAGTGCTTGGCAGTGGGGAGTCAGGGAAAGGGACCTTGGACTTTGCCGAACCTGGAAGCCACTTGGGTTCTTGCTCAGTCCCTGGGGGCGCGGGAGGAAGGCAGCCACCTCTGGCCTCCTTCCCCAAGGCCAGGACTGGGGCTAAGGCTCCACGGGCCCCAGGGAGAGCAGGCCTTGTAGACACAGGCTCCCAGGAACACCCAGGGGACCTGAGGCAGGGAGCAACTTGCCTTGAGTCACAGAGCAGCTTGGAGGCAAAGCTAGGACTGGAGTGTCGGCCTCCTGGCACGTGCCCAGTGCGCCTGCCCTGGCCTCTCTGGGCCAGCGGTGGGCGAGACCCTGGCCCTGGGGCTTGGGTGAGCAGCTGAGCTGTCATCTGGTGGAGAAGTGGGGAGACAGGTGGCCGAGGGGAAGGCGTGTGTGGCTGCTCAGGTGTGCTGCGAGGGAGGCGGATGGTGGGCAGGGACTCGCGCCCAGTCGCTCACTCACCGAACACTTCCTGAGTGCCTCCTGTTGACCTTGCCTGTGGCAGGGCCCTGAGAGCAGTGACCAAGCTTTAATTCCACCAATGGGAAGCTCGCAGCCAAGGTTCAAGGTTAGAGCCCAGACATCTTGACTCTCAGACCGGTGCTCAGCCTAGCTCTGCAGTCATGCAATGTCCCTCTGCCTCCAGGAAGCAGGATTTGACGACTTTTACCACTGCAGGGATTTAGTCTTCAGGCTCCTATAATCCCATGCATTTCTTGGGCTGAAATGCACTGGTGCTGTCACTGACAGACAGGGTCCGCAGTTGACCCAGTTCCCTCTGGGCCTCAATTTTCCCTTCTGAGAAATGGGACCACTTTTACTTGCTTTGTCTCCAGGGCTGTTGTTAACACCAAAGTCAGAAGTACAAAGATATTTTGCCAGCTGGGTAACCCTGTAGACCAGCTAATTTTTATTACAGTAATCCCTTTTATCTGCGGGGGATACACTCCTAGACCCCACAGTGGGTGCCTGAAAACTCGAATAGTACCAAACCCTATATATACTATGTTTTCGCGATCTGATAACCAAGAGGGCTCCTAAGTGACTTCCGGGCAGGTCACTTTATACAGTGTGGACACGCTGGACAAAGGGATGATTCATGTCCTGGGCAGGATGGAGCGGGATGGCGCAAGATTTCATCACGCTATTCAGAAGGATGCACAATTTAAAACTTGTGAATTGTTGACTTCTGGAATTTTCCATTAATATTTCTGGACCAAGGTTGACCATGGGTAACTGAAACCATGGAAAGTGAAACCGCGGGTAAGAGGGAACGACAGCGCTGCCTTTGTCCATGAGAAACGGTGGGCACGCCTTCCAGAAGGACACTGGCGAACACCTTGGCCAACAGCCCCAGGGCTGTCCTCTGGGCTCGAGGTGCCAGCCAGGCCCCCGCTCCCCATCCCCACCTGCCCCGGCCTTCCCACTGCTGCTCCGGCCCACTCTGTGATGACACAGAGCTGCAAAAGGCTGATGCAAGCTAGAAGGAGGGAATGAAACAGACTCGCGTGGGGCGGACGGAGCCCGTCTCCAGCCCCGGGGGACGCCCGTCCCTGCCCCTGCCTGCCTGTTTGCGTCTGCTGATGTAATCGCTGGGCCTCCTTGGCTCAGGGTGTGGCCTGCTCACCTCGTCCTCTCAGTGAGCAGCCAGAGGAGGGGTGCAGGAGGGCGGGCAGGCGTCCAGCCATGGGCACCACGAGAGGGTTCTTGTCCAGAGAGAGGCACCTGCCCCAGGGAGGGCAGAGGGCGGCAGAGCCTGAAAACCTGCACGAGGTTATCTGAGGAGCAGGAACCCTGACGTAAGGGGGGCTGCTTCAACCCCCGTTCTGCCACCATTTACTCAGGGAGCTGTGCCCTGTCCCTGAGCCCGGCTCCCCTCACAACAGCAGGGACCTCATGAAATGAACCTACGTCATAGCAGGCGCTCAGTTTGTCAGTTCCCTTCCATGGATCTCTTGGGGGTGGATAAGGAAGTCTGAGAGGGTAAAAAAAGAAAAGATGGAAGTGTGGCTCAGTGGAGGGAAACACCAGAACAATCTTGGCTGGCTACCAGTTCCGTGGGTGACTCTGGGCCAGCGGCCTTACCTCGTGAGGCCTCAGTTTGTTTATCTGTGGAATGGGCACATCATCACTATACCCACTTCACAGAGACAGCTGGAGGCCAGAGGTGTGAAAGTGTGACATGATACTAAAGTATGTGGACAGCCGGGAGTCAGGGGTGGGTGCCTCGCCAAGAACCTGGGGCCCCCCGAAGCTGGGCAGGCCCTTCTTGAGCAGGGGCTGTGCGGGGAAGATAGGGCGTGGCCCCAGGAGCCTCTCTGCAGGGAAAAGTAGCACATAGCTCCCCTGGGCCTTCAAGGAGCCTTCAAAAACATGCAGGTGGAGGGAAGAACAGCAGAGACACGCTCATGGAAGCTGCCAGGTCACCTGCATGCAGCTGAGGACCCCCGACCCCACCAGCCCAGGGGCTGAAATCACACCCCCAGACTATAATTCTCAAAGTGGGTTTCCCCAGTGATGCCTTGGTTTTCTCCCTGAGAGCGGGGAGGAGAAAAGTACTTAGTTCATGGTCTCTTTGGTGGGCGTCGTGAGCTTCTGGAAGACAGGGGCCTCTGCCGGAGGGGACAGGCCAGGTGGGGAGGAGGTGTCCATCTCAGCTGTCCCGATCCCCTCAGCCTGGGAGGGTGGCCTTTGTTAACTGGCCCCTCAGTTCCACCAGGTTGCCCGGGAGGGGAAGTTTCACTCCAGCTGGGATGAATGGGCTTCCCTGGCCACAAAGATCCGCCTTTCCCTTTAGTACCTCTTCAGAGCCAGCAGGCAATACAGGTGACCAGTAACAGCCACCACCTACAGCGCTAACCGGCTCCCAGGCACGGCGCCAAGTACTTGGCGTCCATTATCTAGCCGAATCCTCCCAACGGCCCTTCCAGGTAGGTACTCCTACCATCATCCCCATTTTGCCGGTGAGGAAACTCAGGCACAGGGCGGTTGAGCTACTTGCCCAAGGTCACAGAGCAGGGTAGTCAGCATTGGAATGTGGGGCTCTCTGAGTCTAAGCCCACACTCCTTAACCTGTGCCAGTGGCACTCAAACCGCGCACACACCAGGGGCACCCGAAGCACTTGTGAGAACCCAAAGTGCCACCGGCTCCTGGCCCCAGGTTCTGATTCGGCAGGTGTGGGGTGGGCCCTGAGAATGTGCCTTTCTGACAAGTGTCCAGGTGCCCCGCCAGGCCACGGCTCTACGCTCTCTTGCCTCCCGATGAAAACAGCAAACACTTGGCGCGGATGAGGGTGCTAACGTACGTCGGCTCCCTTTCCCTTTGCACGGCTGTGATTCAGCTGGAGGCCTTTCAAAAAGGACCTAAAGGAATGACATGGCGGCTCAGTGCTGGGCCTTGGCTCCTGGAGTCTGAACCAGGACCTGTGTGTGGTGATGACAGCAGTGACGGCCACCACCTGTGTTCCTTTTTACATTTTTAAGAATTTTTATTTATTTATTTATTTTTGGAGACAGAGTCTCGCTCTGTTGCCCTGGCTAGAATGCAGTGGTGTCATCCTCCTGGGCTCAAGTGATCCTCCCGCCTCCGCCTCCCAGAGAGCTAGGGTTACAAGCGTGAGCCACCACGCCTGGCCTGTGTTCCTGCCAATTGCTTATCCTCTCTGGGCCTCCATTTCCTTATCTGCAAAATGGGGTAGTAGTATTTCTAGCAAGGATTAAACACGTTAATACGCATAAAGAGCTTAGAGCAGTGCCTGGCACATCAAAGGGGCTTAATGAATATAAACCACATTTTAAAATTATTACCATTGTTAATATCTACATCATCTACATTATCTCATTTCATCATTGCAACAACTTGTGAGGTTGGTATCCATAGCCACCTCTGTTGTTTACCTAAAGTTGCCCAAAGTCAGAGGTTACTAAGTGGTGAAGGGAAGATGCTCAGCCAGGTTTGCGACCCAGGGGCAGGAACCAGGGGAAGCAAAGCGTGGTGCCCACCCTGCTGCTGCTTCCGGAAAGGATGAAGAGTTATTTTCTCACCCACATTTCCTGCGATTCCTTCTAGTTCAACACCTGCCCCAGCGCCGTTTAGCCCAGAGTATAATCAATGTCACTGGTGACGGGAGAATGTCTCAACTGAGGGAACCAGAGATTGTGTCAGCCACCAACACTTGGTGACCTTGGGCAGCCAGGAACACAGGTGGTGGCCGTCACTGCTGTCATCACCACACACAGGTCCTGGTTCAGACTCTAGGAGCCAAGGCCCAGCACTGAGCCGCCATGTCATTCCTTTAGGTCCTTTTGAAAGGCCTCCAGCTGAATCACGGCCGTGCAAAGGGAAAGGGAGCCGATGTACGTTAGCACCCTCATCCGCGCAGACACCCCTCATCCACGGGGACAGACTACCTCCCCGTCTGTCCATCTGTCCTCTGGCACTTACTGGGCACCCCTGAGGCTCAAGGGCCAGCTCAGCATTGGCTGGCCCCGTCCCTGGGAGAGGGATGGTCACTTGCTTCTCCTGAGAGCCCCTGCCCCCAAGTCCCCCGGGATCCCAAGTTCAAAACAATAGAGGCTTCAGGTTGCCCTTGATGTAAAGGTTTCGGAGGTGGCTAATTTTAGCTGAGAAATACTCGGCATTTTCCCAGCCGCCGTCACTGCCGCACTCCGTGCTGGACAAATGGCCTTGGTTTTCCTCTCTGATTGTTCTCGGCTGGGGGCTGGGGGCTGACTCTAGCTCAGGACAATTCTCTTTGTGTCTGCTTCCGGGTGGTTCTTAATAACTCACAGAGAAGGAGACAGAAGGGTCCGGAGCTCTCTGGCACGCCTCCCCCTGCGCCAGCAGCCGGGCCTCTTTGCCTTACACAGTCAGGGGCATCCTGAGAAGTGGCGTTTGAACAGGACTTGCTGGTCTCCCCAGGTCCTCAGGGTTGGGGCAGACGGGGAGGGCTGTGGTCTGAAGGGGCCTCCCTTTGCATAGAGGGGGAAGTTGAGGCCCAGAAAGGGTGCGACCGGCCTGAGATCGAACAGTGCTCTGGCAGACTCAGAGTCCAGTGCTCTTTGTAGGACATGGAAGAGAAATCCCTCTGCTTCCCCTCTGGCTTGGGGACACCTCAGAGTGAAGGATGTCCGGGCTGCAAGGCTCCTGTGGAGACACCTGGACTGCTGCCTTCCCACCCCACCTGCCCTTACCTGGCCAAACCCTGCTCCTTCCTCGGGTCTCACCTCAAAGGTCACTTGCTCAGACAGCCCCGCCCTGACGGCACCCCTCCCACCTAAGCCAGGGCCTGTTTCTGCCTGCAGCATTTCTTTTCCTTATTGCCCTCGTCGCCTTCTCACATCATATACTCATTTGTGTATTTCCGTGTCTAATGCCTGGGCCCCCACCGGGACCTGGGGTCCCAGAAGCAGACAGTGATAGTCACACCTGTAACCACCTGTGTGGGCACCAAACAATCTAACAGGGCTCAGGGGCAGGGTCCAGGAGCCATGCTGTGCCAAGTGAGGCTTGAGGGGAAGGGTCCCAGGGAGTGAGTGGGGCCACTAAGGGGCACCCAAGGCTCGGGACAGTGGCCATTTCCCACAATGGGGACATGTGCAGATATTCCCACCAGCAGGACAGCCTTCCTGTGCTTTCTGTCTAAACACCATCCCTGGGTGGACGGCACCTGTCTGCCCACTGCTCTACCCCAGTGCCACCTGGCACACACTAGATGCTTAATAAACGCTGCTTGCATGATGAATGAACCTCCTGGGTGGGCCCCTCTGGGTCCTCTTCTCCCTGAGGAAGTGGCCTCCATTCAATCTATGCCCCACCCTTCTGACGGTGGCTCTGCAAGAGAACTGAGGAGCTCAGGGAAGGGCACCCAAGGCCCAGGGCAGCGCCCCCCACCCCGGAGGGCAGTTTGTTGGCCTCGCCACCCCCAGCTCTGCCCCTGTTCCCCTGCCAGCTCAGGGTCCCTCCCTGCCTCCACAGGCCTCCTCTGTGGTCTGCCCCCACCAACCGCTCCAGCCGGGACCCAGCACGCTATAATTAGAGTCCTCCTTCCAGGCTCCGGTAATGAGGGGGTGTCGGGTGCCAGCTGTAATTACAGCCTGGTTAAAACGAACAGGAGCCACCTCCAAGCCAAATTACAAAGTCTGCAGCCGGACTCCCTCCTGCCCCACTCCCTTTTTATGGGCTGGTTGAAGGGAGGGACCCGGAGTTTATGGAGAAGCCAGCTCAGAATGGGGCTGCGGTCTCGGGGGAGCTGAGAGCTAACAGTCTGGGCCTGTGCTGCTTTGAAACTATCCTCCCACCTCCCCCCGCCCCACCCCCATCAAAATTCCCATCCAAAGCCAAGGTCAGAACAGGCAAAGAAGCCAACTGAGGCTTTTCTTCTAGCCCTTCCATCAGAGCCCATCCGTGCAAGGCCTGGGGTCACATGGGCACAGCAACCCTATGGACAGGCACCATCGCCCCTATTTTACTAACCAACCAAGGTTGAGCGCCTAAAATAACTCACCCCCAGTCACACAGCCAGCAAGAGGCAGGGGCAGGGCTCCAGCCAGGCCCACACGGGAGAAGATTCTAGAGCGCAGGTACCCTCCATCTTGCACCCCTCAACTCACTGGGCACAGGGAGTGGCACAAGGAAAGGCTCAGTTAATCTTGAGAATGACGTGGTTTGCAAGTTGAGGCCTGAGAGGTGCAGCTGAGTCCTTCTCCCCCTTTTAGAGATGAAGAAATTGAGGTTCAGATTTCCACTGACATCTCAGGACCCACTGAGGCAGAGCCAGCATACGGGAGGCCTTTTCCACCCCAGCCTGGGCCTCGTTGGCCTCAGAAATCTCAGGAAGGTAGCCTGCGCAAGGGCGATGGAGAAAACCTCCTCCAGGGGTAGGTGCATGGCGGCCTGGTCCATCCCAAGGCTGTGGCGGGCACACTCGTCAATTGTGGCACATCTGGAGAGGGCCTCAGACTCCTCAGCACAGGACTGCACTCAGCCACAACGAAACAAGTGACAAAGAAGAGACCCACCCTCCAGATCTGATTAGTCCTGCTCATCTGCTCTTAACCCGTGGGGAACACAGGGTCTGGAGAGTTCGGGCAACTTGCCCAAGTGAGTGGCACTTACTCCTTAACAATCAGGCTGTAAGTACTGCCGACCTGCCACCCCAGCCCAGCTCTGTCAACTCTGGGCTTCCTGAGTGGGAAAGACTTGGACTTGCCCATGGCCACCCAGGCCCTGGTGTGAAACGGCCAGCTGTTCCGCTGCCCTGACCAGAAGGCAGCTTTCGTAAGAGACCACGGGGGCACAGGCTTGCTCACCAGCAGAGGTGTCAGGGTGCAAAAGTGGCAACCTCTCTGCACAGCTCGCAGCTGCCTGCCTGCCCCCTCCTGGGCCTCTTGGCTGGGCTCTCCTCCCAGCCCGAAAACCTGGCTCCAGCCACCCACTGCCCACTCACCACAATTGGCCCGTGGTGACTCAGTCTCCTTGGTACCTCCCCCTCCTGTCTTCTGCCCCTGGCGTCCCCCAGCTCTCAGGAGCCTCATCAATAGTGCCTTTGATCCAGCTCTCCAGGCTCTTTAATAAGGAGGGCCTGCTGCCTTCGGCAAAGTGGTGGGAGGGAGCTGGCACTGGGAGAACAGTGCCCATGACGGGGTGAGCACAGCCCTGACGCCCCCAGCCTTACCTGGATGACCAGAAGCCCTGAGCCCAGGGGCCCTGCAGGGAAGAGGGGAGAACTGCTGAGATTTGGGGGAGGTGCCTGCCTCGCCTGGCAGTGCTGGGCCCAGACTGGAGGGCATCTTCAGAAAGACACGTTAATTAGGAAACAGGGCAGCCAGCCATCGGGACCATGGGCCACACCCGGTGCCGTCAGAGGCCTCCACTCTCCCAGGCCAACCTGCCCCTCTCGCCTCCACCCACTGCCACCTCCTTCCCGAGCACCCCTGCATGCGTCCCCCCCAGCCTGGCGAGGAAGGTGGGATTTCTCAGGTGTGACCTGTCAAGCTGAGGTTTGGATCCGGGCTTGGAAACAGGGGTGCTGGAGACAGCTGGCTAAAGTGCAGAAGCCGCCCTCTGGGCAGGAGGTGGGAGCAGTGGCCATAGAAGGGAGAGGGTGCCAGGGCCTCTGTCCCTGACCCTTTGTGCCCCCCACCTGTCTCCACCAGAGGGGACAATGACAAAGGTCCTGTTGGCAGTCAGGCCATGCTGTCCCAGGCACTGTCCCCAACAGAGAGTGTTCTCCCACACCCAAGACAGGCTGGCCCCAGCTGTCTGCCCCAAAATGTCAGCAGAGGGCAGAAGGGCCCCTGAGGCCCTCAACAAGTTGGGCAGGGCCCAGGCCACTGACCTGGCTGAGCCTGCCTGTGGCTGAGGCGCCGTGCTCCACCCTCCCTCCCTGTGTGGCCCCAGGAAAGTCACAGGTCTCTGTGCCCTAATTTCCTCTGCTATAAAATGGGGTGATCCACATGAATCTCCCAGGCTTGTTGTTAAGGTAAACAAAGTCATGTATGTGAGAGTAACCAGCACAGGGTCTGGCTGGGCCTCGCCAAACTCATGCTGAACTTGGTTTAGGATCAAGTCCGCCCATCCACTACTAACTGCTGTGTGATTATGGGCCAGCCACTTCACCTCTCTGAGCCTTGGTTTCTTAATCTTTGAATGGGTGAACAGTACATTCTTCCTATGGATGTGAAAGTACTTTATAAACTATAAAGGGCTGTCTAAGTCTAAGACTGTCATTATTACTTTTCTCTTTTTTTTTTTTTGAGACAGGGTCTCACTCTGTCACCTGGGCTAGAGTGCAGTGGTATCATCATAGCTCACTGCAAACTCAAATTCCTGGGCTCAAGCAATCCTCCCGCGTCAGCCTCCCCAATAGCTGGGACTCTAGGCACGTGCCACCACACCTGGCTAATTTTTCTATTTTTTAATAGAGACAATCTCATTCTTGCTCAGGCTGATCTTGAACTCTTGGCCTCAAGTGATCCTCCAGCTGCGGCCTCCCAGACTGCTAGGATTACAGGCGTGAGCCACCACACCCGGCTTCCTTATTACTCTTCTAATGAACTGATACTCTTTGCCTCTCTCCACCCTGCCCGTGAGGCACCCTGTGGGACCCTGGTGACACATAGCCCCACATAGGTTGGCACCCTGAGGCTCAGCTCTTCCCTTGTTATCTGCCAGCTGGCTCCTGGACAGGGACGTGACTGGACAGTCCTTGGGCAGGGAGGACCAAGAAGGGCCTGGGATGCTTACTTCTTTGGGGAGAGGGTCTTCACCCATCAGGTGGCTCCTCTGCTAGACTGGGAATCAATGCCAAGGGAAAAGGCCATGTTGAGGTGGGCTGGGGACTTTGGTGACAGGTGGTGGTGGTGGGCAGGTGGGCATGGGTGGGAGTCCGCTTAGCAGAGCTCATCCTTGGTTCCTTCTGTCCTGCTCTGAAGAACCTCGGAAGGATTACTTGGCATGCCCCAAGCTGTGCAATCTCGGGCAAGTCCCTTCCCCTCTCTGGACCTCCTCCCTCCTCTGAAAGGATACTATCCAAGTCCATGGCTTACTCTGCTGCTCTCAGGTGCTCTGGAGTGCAGGTTCGAGGATGGGTGCAAGGGAGCTGGACCCTCCACACAGCTCAGGAAGACACCAGGCTCCCCGGAGGAGCAGCAGGACTGGGTTTGGAGGGGAACCGGGTGGTCTCTGGACCCTCAAGAAATAAGAAAAGTTGAGACAACCAGGTCTTCACCGCAGGGTCCCCTGATCTGCAAGTCCTCTCCTGCTGTCCTGGGCGTGGCCAGCGGGTGGGCAGAGATGAGCATGAAGCAATGCACAGATTCCTCCAGCCTAGGACGGAAGGAGGGAGCCCTGCCTCCGCCCTGCCCTGGCCCGGGCTGAGGGCACCCGGCAGACACCAGGGAGCGAGAGGGCCTTGCTTTCACTGGAAAGAGCGCAACGCACTCAGGATAGAATCTCAGCATCCACAACTGTGAGGCCTCAGGCAGGCGATTTTGCCTCCCTGGCCTTGGTTTCTTCACTTGTAAAATGGGTTAACAGTCCCTCGCCTGGAGGACAAGGGGAGAAATAAGTGTGATCACATGTGGCAACCGTAGCTAGGCACCTGGCATGTGGTAAATGCTCAAAAATAGTTCCCAGTTAAAGTATTTTCCTTGGGCAAGGTGCTATGAGTCTCTGGCCTCTCTTTTCCCATCTATAAAGTGGGTATCAGAACACTGCCTGCCTCCCAGAGCTGACATATGACAGGGCTCTAGCGCAGGCCTGGTGCCTATGCACAGCTGGCATTCAAGGTGTTTGTGGAAGCCACTGAGGCCAGGTGACCTGGCAGAGTTCTCTGCACACCTGGCCACAGCCTGCCCTCGTTCTAGGGAGGGGACAGAGTGTCCTCTTTGCTGTGCAACAGGCGTGGGTTGTTTCCTCACTCCTTGTTGTTGGGCCCCAGATGGCTGCCGGGCCCCCAGCCATGGGCAACACCTTCCAAACCCACACAGCGCCCCCGATGGCACCTGGCGTGAGGAGGAGGTGAGGAGGAGGTAGCTCACCAACCAGCGGGATGCCTTCCTGCCAGGGCCTGGGAGGGGAGCCAGGAGCCTGGGGAGGTGCCCATTTCACAGCCGGGATACATCACAGAGGCACTAGCGACCGATGTGACTGGTCTGGGAGGGACTGGACAGGGAAGGGGACCAAGAGAGGTGCCAGGGGTCCTTAGACACCTGAACTGAGGCTGGCATCTCTTCTTCACTTAGCCTTTCTCTCACACCCAAACTTCCCAGTTCACTCTCTTTGGTACCTCTCGCCTGCCCTTTGAGGTGGGCATTACAGTCCCATTTAACAGATGAGGACACCGAGGCTCAGGAGAAGTGAGTCGAGGGCTGTGCTGCCTGAGGGTGTCAGTGGGAAGGAGCAAGGTGAGGCTGGGGTGCAGCTCACCCCTCAGTACCTGGCAGCCTTGGGAAGCACCTGCTGGTTAACAGAGGGAACCCATCAGGGCTGAGGGTTTCCAGGGTTCCCCTTAACCTGCCCTTGCCTAGTCTGTACCAGCTGCTGCACCCCTTTCCTGGGTCTTGCTGTTGGGGCCGTCCCAGTCATCCTCCTTAGCAAGCTTCTTTGATCCCTGGACCCTGACTGACCCCCCAACTCCACGTGCCTGGCTCTGCAACTCACTCTCATCTCTGCCCTCTGCAGGGTCCTCCTCTCCACCCCACTCCACGCTCGCTGGGGTCTTCTGGTGACATCCCAGGAAGGCGGGGGGCTTGGGCTCTTGCCTCGGCTCAGTAACCCACATGCTGTGTGACCCTGGACAAGTCCCTGACCTTCTCTGGGCCCTGCTTTCCCATCTGTCATGGGTGGGGGGTAGGTGAGAAGCTTGGATGTTCTATGAATATCAAAACCCAGACACCAAATGCACAGGCTGGTGTGCTGCTGGGCATCTGGGACCCTGGGCTCCTGGCTCACCTCTCAGCTCCCTGCTGGGACCCTGGAGAAGCCGGTCTGGGGACTGGACTGCCAGGCAGTGCCACTCTCTGCACCCCCGAGTCCCCACCTGGGCTCCATCTGTTCTCTCAGAGCCTTCTGTGCCTCTGTCTCTGGCCTCTGCCCAAGTTCCCTCTGTTCCCTATCCCATCCTTTCCTTGAGGCAATGGTGGTTGCCCCTGTCACTGCAGTCAGTGCCTGGCAGAGTTATTTCCCTCCATGTGAGCTTCCATTAGTCAGTGAGTGCACCGGGCCAGGCGGGGTACCATCGATCACCGTGGTCTCTCTCCCAGCCCCGCTCCTCTGGGGCTCCCTTCCTGCAGGAGCCGGGGCCACGGCTGGGAGGGGCCATGTGAGTGGCAGTGGCATGGGGGTGCGGCAGACACACGGCCATTCACCTGGTCACCTCTGGGGTATGACACTGTGAGCAGCACCCCAGCTCCCTGCACAGTGTCACCTGGAGATCCCTCAAGGAAGGGGTCATGGTGGGGACCTTGGCAAGTCATTGGGACTCAGACTTATCGGAGTGTCCTTAGCTGTAAAATGGGCAATCATACCAATCGCATAGGGTTCAAGGGAGGATCCTTCAAGCAAAAAAATGCGAGTGCAGGGCCTGCCAAGGAGCACATAATCGCTTGCCTCCCCACCGCGGGGGCTCGGAGCGGGGAGTGTAGCCTTCTGGCCTGTGTTTAAAGCTGCAGCTTTTACACCACACTTCTCCCTTTTGTAGTTGGCCAGGGACAGCTCTTTCCCTTGGGATGCAAGCTGCCAGAGGCGAAACAAATCTCAGCAGAGCTTCCAGGAGTCAGACCCACTGTTTGGGAAGGGTGAGAATTCAGCCCAGGCTGGAGGAGCACAGGGGCTTTTGGCTTCCTCAGTGAACAAAGTTTGGTTGAGAAAATTAAATGAGATCACAGGGGTGATATTAAAAGAGCAAATTACTTTAAAGGGCTTCCGCTCATTCCAGATCTGACTGCAGATGGATGGCGCTAATTACAAACGAGGAGTGGCCTGCTCAGTAAAGCGGGTCCCTAGGGGCCCAAGTGTTTCTAAGTGAGGGACTCCGGAAGTGGGAACACTGAGCTCCTGCTGTGTCCGACTCACATCCCCTTCCCCCATCGTCAGTGGGACCTGGTGACATCTGGAAGTCTGGATTGGCCAGGACATACTTTTTACCACCCTGTGGCCCATGAACATCTGCTGGGACTTCTGAGAATGACGACTTTGCAGACGACTCTGGCTTCAAATCCGCAAAGCAATCTGGCATCACGAATGAAGGAGGACTTGTCTTTTTACCTAGAATTCCACTCCTGGGAAGCTCTCCCACGGACCTCAACCCAGCCCTGGGCATGGAGATGTTCACCGCAGTGTTATTTACCAGAGTCAAACATGCAGCAAGGGGTGAACTGGTTGACTGATTTAAAGTATATCCCCAATGTGGATTATTCTCAGGTATTAATGGTGCTAATTATGAAGTCTATGTAATTATGCAAGAAAGGTTTGTGGAATACTGCCAAGTGAGGAGTCCAGAGCATGAAATGAAACATCTAAGTAAACGATTATTCCATAAAACAAACCTGGGTGTCAGCCTGAAAGGTAACATACTAATATGCAAGCAGTGATCGGGTCCAGGTGGGATTATGGGTGATTATTTTTCAGACCTTTGTTTCCCATTATTCAGGGAAATATGGCAACATTATCTGGACTGTATAAACAAACAAATGAACAAACCAACCAACCACTTCTTGGACCCACAGATATTGGGGAGGGCCAGAGCCAGTGTTGACTCTAAGGGCCGCAGGCTGCTGTTCTGGAAGCAGAGCAAACACTCGAGGCTCATGGTGTGTGTAACAGCCTCAGGGCTGGGGCTTGTGGGGCCAGGGTGGCCACCTACCCTGCTCTGTGCACCTGTTGCCACAGGAAGGCCTCTTTGGGGATGCCCCATTGTTCTCTGGCCAGGAGGAAGGTGGGGGCAGGGAAAACGGCTGGTTCCAAAGCCAGGAAATAAATCTTCCCCCAGCCTCTCCATTCAGGCCAGCTTACTGATGGGGGCCCAGGGGGCTTAGGGACAGCCAGCCGCCTTCCCAGGACTCGTGAGAAAACCGCCCCGCGCCAGGCCCACGCTGTCTGGTAGACTCTGGGGGCCCATCCAGAGGCTTCCTCTGGCTGTTTCCTGGCATTGTCAGCCCCACGCCCCCCACGGCAGCGGGACGCCAGGCGCCCGTGGTCCCAGAGCCATCTCACACCCCTCCTGATCACCAGGGAACGTTACGTCATGGCCTACGCTTTGGGATGGGTGGTGGGTAAAATGTTCTCCACGGGCCTTTTTGGATACGATAGTCTATGAAGGGAGGAGACCCCCGTCAGCACCACTAGGATACACAACACCCCTCTTGCTAGGTGTAGGAAGCATGGACATTTGCATATAATTTACATCAATTTGCATAACCACCTGCTATAGTGCAAAGAGCATTGACCCAAGAGGCAGACCTTGGAGTCCGGTACCAACAATACTACTAACTTGATGTGACCTTGAGCACATTTTTGTCCTCTCTACCTAACAGTTTCCCCACCTGCTGAACTGGGGAACTGGACTGCTGGTCTGTAAGTCTGCACCTGGCTAGGGGATTGATGGAGATGACATGGTATGGTGAGCAGGAAGGACACATCTGAACCCAGGAGGGGGTCCCTGGGACCACTCCTCCAAGTGATCTCCACCTTGGGCAGATGCTCCCCGGACACCTCCTGGGACACATCCACTTGCCAGCTTTTCTGGCCTCCTGGGCATGCCCCCTCCGCTGACCACTGATGCGGTGCCCACCTCTCGCCCCAGACTGTGGGGCTCCCTGGGGAGGGAGGTGCTCAGGCCCTACCCTGTGCTCCTGCCCCTCCTTCCCTTGGCAACCCTGGGGAAGCCAGCAGCTTTCGACACCTGGAAATGCTTTCAGTCAGGTGCCAGAGAGCGTGGCAGGGCCCCAGGGAGAGGGAGGCAAAGCCCTGGGCTGTCCTGGGCTGAGTGGACTCAGCGCGCTTATACACAGGCACACACACCACCACCACCACCGCCTCTGCTGCCAGCACCAAAACAATGGTGGGGAGCAGTGACATGAGATTGCCACCCAGTCTTCCCTGCAAGCCTGCCCACCTGCTACAGGTATTTCCGGGGCAATGGAAGAGGAGGAGCAGGTGGAAAGAAAACTTCATTCCTGGGAAGCTGTGCTGTTGCTGCTCCTTGCATCAGGATCTCTGGGGCATGGCGTCGGGGGAAGGGCAAGATACCAAAACTCCAGCTACCGTCTACTCCGGTGCCTGGGCCTTGCAGTAGGGTGGCCAGCACGGCAGAGACCAAGTTATGGGGAAAGGAGGCAGCGGGGCCCTTTTAATGGCGGGGGCGTGACACTTCTGATTCTCAGTGCTGGGGAGGGCTGGGCCTTTGGGTGTCCCCAGGCTGGAATGCGCAGTAAGCAAGTGCGAGGAGCAGAGGGTGCCCAGAGTGTAGCTGATGAGGGGGCGGGTGTGGGTGTTGGGGGAGGAGTTAGAGGTCTGAGCTGCAAAGAAGCAAAGAGCTAAGGGGGACAGGGTGGAAACTGCCCTTAGACCCTGGGGTCCTGAGACTTGTGCTCTGCCTTCTTTTTCTCCTCCTGTCCCTCGAGTTCTCCAGAAAAACCCCTCTCCTCTGCCCCAACGCCCAGCCTCCAACGCCCAGCCTCCAATCCCCTCCGCCAGCCCCCTACTCCCCTGGGGAGGGTGCTGGTTGTCTCCGGAGCTCTCTCAGTCACTTCCTCTCCACTCTCCGGAAGGCACCTTACTGCTCCCAGTGCCTTCCCTTACTCACGGGGGCTGTCTAACCAGCCAAGTCCTCCGGAAGGGGGCTGGCCGTGGGCAAGGCACTTCACCCCTCTGAGCCTGTTTCCTTCACTCCAAAATGGGAGCCATGACGCCTCCCTTCCAGGGCTGTTCTGAGGATTAAATGAAGCAATGGATATGACAAGTGCAGCACAGTGCCTGGCACATAGTAAAAGCTGAAGAACTGCTCGTGGCTGTCATTATCAGCAACCTCCGCGAGCCTAGGTTTCCTCCTTTGCACAGTGCGACACCAGCCCTGCCTTCACAGGCGACTGTGACATCAGAGAGATGAGAGATCTGAAAGTGCTCTGAAATGGAAGTGGGCGGTGAGGCTGAGGGAATGGCACTGCTGTTACCTGCAAGGCTCCGCAGGACGCAGGCTGGGACACTTTGGCAGGCAGCAGGTCAAACCCTGTCCTGCCCGCCCAGGCCAGAGCCACAAAAGGGAATCACCTTCCATAGCCTGGTGCTCGATCACAGTTTCTGCTGCCCCAGGCCCAAAGGTGGCCCATTTGACAGATGAAAAAACTGAGGCCCAGAGAGCACTAGAGCAGCCTGGAGTCCCACAGTGAGTGAGCAATTGAAGTGACTAGGACCGGGAAGATAAAACTCAAGACTCAGACACCACCAGAGAAGAGTGTTAACTGTTCCCCCCATCTCCTTTTTAAAGCACAGACATTTGGAAAAATATTGTAACATATACATGTCTGATACTAACTTTAATCCAGATTTCAAGTCACTTTTGTGTTGCAGGGGGTAGAGGAAGCGCTGCACAGCACTTCACTTACTCTCAAAACTGTCCCGTCTGCTACACTTAAAGACGCAGAGTCCTAGAAAAGTAAGGTCAACTTGAGAGGAAATACAACGAATGGCTTGAAATGTACATCCTTAGCCCGTGGACTTTACTGATGGGGGGAAAATCAACTTAAAGAAATATAACCATCATCCTCGATTCGTCCCTGCCTGTGCTTCAGCGTGTGCCTCCGAGACTCTCACGGGACAGGAGTGATCTCTTGGTTCATTCATTCCTTTCCTGGCCCCAGACTGACTGTGCGTTAGGGGTTTCAGATAGAGGCGGAGCTCGGGGGTCTTTGCAGGGGCCGTGCACACTCTGCAACTTCAATCGCTTTGTCTGCAGGCACGCGTGGAACAAGCTGGAGAGACAGCCAGCACTGAAAAGCAAACTCATCAAAGTAGAGGCCACCTCCCGACACAATGGCACGTGATGGATTCTCCTTTCCCATCGTGGGCCAAAGGGAAAATCGCTCTCTCAGAGGAGGAGCCCCTGAGCTCTTGGACCTCAGAGTCTCAAGTACAGGGGCAGCTGCCGGAAGAAAATCCAATTTGCCTTTAAATGCCATTTACAGAGGGTTTCTATTGCCCCTACCACCTATGATATTAAAAGGCAAAAGGGTAAAAATTTAAAAACCGTATGAAGACAGATGAAGATGACAGTGGCAGGGACCAGTCTCAGATAGACACATCATCGGTTTGTCTGTCCAGCCCTCCTGGAGCTGTCCCTGGGGTCCCACAGACCAGGTGAGAAAGGACGAAGTTTGCCAGGGGAGAAGGAAAAGTCTCTCTGTGTGTGTCAGAGAGTGAGCGTGAGAATTTCCAAGCACGTGCTGGAGAAGCTCCTGCCTTCCTTGCCCTGACCCCTCACAGGGGAACTCCTTTGGCAGCAGCTGCTGTTCCCTCATCCAAGCAAGGAGTGGGGTGACCTCTGACAGATTACCCGCTCTGGGTTCTAGTTTCCCTATTAATATATTTGGAAGATTGAAATAAAACACAGCAATACCAAGGTACAACTAACTGCTGCCATGGCTGAGCCTATGACAGACATCACTAATTGACTGCAGCACTCTCTCCGACTGAGCCTAATCTGAGTCTCAGAATCCTCAGCACCGCTCCTGGAAGTCGGGACTGTTCAGAGTAGGTACACAAGAAGAAACCTATTCGCTGTCCCTGAGCTCAATGGTCATTGGAGTTTCTTCCACCTCTAGCATGCTGTACGTATTCCTCTCCAGTTTCTACGCTATACCCAGACCTACGTTAGAATCTGTGGGAGACAGAGAAGTGTGTTCCTGCTCCTAAGGACAGTTATAATCTATTTTGGGGTATTGGGAGCCAGGAGGGGGATAACCTTCTTTGGGACACTGGAAAGCGATCACAGGACTTTGTCATTTAGCCCTGGATCTATGATGGCACAAGCCTGGCATGAGAGCCTCCGCCTCCGCATCCCATGCCACAGCAGACATTACTAATTGATGTTGACCTTTGCAAATGAGTCCAAATATGGCCCTGGAATTCTCAACATGACACACCAGCCGCTCTGGCTTTCAAAACAGCCACCTGAGATAAACCGTTTACCACTGCTGCCCTAGATTTTGAGGTACAGGCTGGAGAGGTTGGGGTTATCAGGAAAGGCTTCCTGGGAAAGTCAGGAATTGAGCAAGGAGTTGGGAAGCACTCAAACACCCAAGACAGACCAGACAGGTGAGGAAGAGGAGAGGCCAAGGCTGGCAGATGGGCAATGGTGGCGATTCCCAGGGGGGCCTAGCGCACACAGCCAA
Organism: Indri indri; assembly: GCA_004363605.1. NCBI lineage: Eukaryota > Metazoa > Chordata > Mammalia > Primates > Indriidae > Indri > Indri indri. The sequence continues at coordinate 28,178 of RJWJ010010321.1, forward strand.
GCAGGGAGCATCCTGTTTGGACTCAGCAGAACAGCTGGGGTGTAGGGTCACCCCTGGGGGCCAGGTGAAAGGGGTTCTGATGTCTGCCCCATTGGCACTGCCCCTTGTTAAAGGCACCCTGGGGAGCAGGGCCTGGGGCCCCACGTGGCAAGAGGCCTTCAGCAAGTGGGCTCCCAGCACCCATGCCCTGCTCGGGAGTGGTGGGATGCCTGTGCCAGGGCAGTCCCTTGAAGGGGCACCTGTGGCCACACACTTTCTACCTGCTCCCCTAGGCTGCTCTCCTAGACACGTGCTTGGGGAGAGGAGCCATGTCCCACCCCCATCCCAGCCAGCAGGACCACAGCCTGAGCACCAGAGTGGGAAGAGGGAAATCTGGGCTCTGAAAGGCCTCACAGTCACGGGGATACATGGCCAGTACCCTACCAGGGACCTTTCCAGAAGATTCTCTAAGTATTCTGTCCCACAACCTAACCTGCAGCCTTGGTTTTTCCCTCTGTATGTGGATTACCCCACGAACCAGATGTCTGCACTGCCCACCCACCTGCCTCCTAGCTGCCCTGGGCTTTGGGGGCTGTGAAGGAGAGACCAGGCTAGGGGGCTCTCCTGGAGTCAGAAATGACAGCTGTGGAGAGCCACATTCTCAGGGATGGCTCTCGATCTGAAGGCCCTTGCCTGGAAACGTGCTCTCAGCACAGAGCTGCAGGGTGCGTCCCCACAGGGCTGGGGCCATCTCAGCTGAACAAGCTTGGATACATACACTCACGCATAGGGACAACACTCTCTGCCACTATTGTCCCCACCCCCTGGGAAGCCCTCAGCCCTTGCAAGCTGGTGCAGGGGCAGCTGGGCCAAGATTTGAGGGGTAGCCAGGAGCTGGCAATCCCAAATGGGCTCCCCTTGGCAGCCTGGCTATGTCAGGGCAAGAGCTCGGGCTGTGCCAGGCTGCTGGTGCCCAGGCTGCAGGCGCTGGTGGGCGGCACGCCTGAGAAGCCCAGGGGGAGTCTGTGGCTGGTGCTAGCCTGTGGCATGTGAGCAGGCTGGGGACGGGACCACAGGTACGTTCTCGCGTGTGTGTTCAACTCTAGGGTCAGGTGCCCAGGTGGGACTGCGCAAAAAGGGGCTGAAAACTCAAGACCATTTGAATGCCATGCTGGGGCCCACCAGCCTCTTTGCCAGAGCTATGTTTGGAGTCACCTGGCCAATGGATGCAAATACAGGCACATGTGTGCACTACTGCCCGTAGGAACAAGTGGGGGAACGGGTAGGAGTGGAGAGGGCAGGTCTGATGGGGGGGTGTGCTTTACATCTTTCTGTGTTTGTCGTGTGTGTCCATGTGCACTGTGAGTACAGACATCCTCTCGTGTGCACCCTGGAGCATGTACACAGGTCTGCGTAAATGTGCATGAGTAGGAACCACTTTTAAAACAAAGACCTTGGGCTGCAAAGAAAAACGATGAGATTCTTAAGAACGTGGAGTGCAGCAGATATCGGCGGGTCTACTGGGGGTTGTTACACTCACCGCGTGTCCATGCTGCCTAATACATAAATTACTAATGTAAATTAAAGGATAATTGAAGCCCTTTAGGCCCAAATATTTAAATTATTTAACAGGCAGTCAGGAATAGGAGAAAAAGGAAGAGCTGAGTTTAGCAGCCAAGGAAAAAAGTGCCAGCTCAGGGGAAGAAGGGGAAGGAGCCCCCTTTCCCCTCCTGCTTCCCGCCGGCTCATTCCCTCACGGATGGGGAGGGCCCCCCTTTCCCCTCCTCCTCTGCGACTTTTCCCTCTGGGCTGTCTGTACTGCCTCCCTCCTGGCCGCACAGCCTCCCAGGCATTCTTCCTGGGGCGAGCACTGCTGAGGCCAGGGGCAAGGGGCGGGCGGGGTGGGGGGGCAGCTCCTCTTCTGCTCCCCGGAGAAGGAACCTGGGGAGGCCCCAAGATTCTGCTCCTAGGAGCTGAGAGCTGGTGCTGGGGGCCTGGGGGCTTAGGTGAGTCCCAGGGTGAAACCAGCAGCTCCTTCCCTGAGACAGCACAAGCCTGGCAAGACGATGCTAGAGAAGAGGGGCTGCGATGTCGTTGAGTCCACCCCCATTACACGGAGTGGGAAAGTAAAGGCCACATGGGAGCAGGTGATCAGCAGCTAGCCAAAGGCAAGTGGGGTGTTCCCCAGCTTTTCTCCCTTCCCTGATGCCTCAGGATGGGTCTCCCAGGTCTCAGGGGTCACCAGCACACAAGTAAAACCCCCAAATCACTAAGTAGCTTACTTCACCCGGGTCCTAACTCCCAGGGCAAACCTAATAAGGAAGCGTGTTTTTCCTTAGGCCCTCTGTCTGATTCCCAGCCTGCTGCCTGGTTTCTCGTTGTTCTATGGCACAGAACTCCACCACGCAAAGGTCTGGTGTCAGGTGCGGCTTACTCACGTCCACGCTGGGACCTGGGGCGTAAAGGCGAGAAGGGCCCAGACTCAGGGCACTGAAACAGCCAGCTCGGCTGGGGAGTGGGTGCATGTTTGGGTGCAGGGGGTCAGATCTGGGGAGCTTGGAAGGCAAGGCCTCCAGCTGACTGTTTGCAACATCTGGGAGCTTATCCAGCAGTGAGCCCTCAGTGGGCAAGAAAGAAACGAGCCAGGAGCCGGGCCTGTCGATTCACCTTTCCTCTCCAGCGCATAGCTGGGTGGGGGTGGCCACATGGGACAGTGCCTTCCCCAGGGCCGACTCTCTCTGCACACTCAGAGCCAATGGCACCTGCTCCAGGAAGCCTTCCCTGATGTTCTGGGGACTTTCACTCTGTAGCCTAAGTGGCTGCTGCCTCTGTGCAACATCTGTTCTCAGACCCTACAGGCACCTCCAGGGCAGGGACGGACCTTCACTATCCTTACTGTGTCAAGGAACCTCGGCCACACAGCTGGTGCTCAATTACTGTTCAGTGGCGAGCTTCCTGGACAACACCGCTGGGCCTGGCCATGCCCCCAGCGGACAATCACGGCCATCGACTTCCTCATTTGGGTTGCGCTGGAATCCGGGCAGAGGCCGGAGGCTGAGGCACTGTTGGCGCCAGTGCTCTCTGAGCAGCTGGGGCGTGATCAGACGGGCCCTGGACACCTGCAGGGCGGGGCCCTGGTAACACAGGGAATGGGCAAGGGAGTGCGGATGACTCAGTGCCAAGCCCTCCCCGCTGCAGGGAGCACCATGACCCTGGAGGGTTGGCCAAGCACTTGCCCCAGAGGGAGGCCACGGGCTGGTCAGCTGACAAATGGATACTGAATGTGGACCCACTGGGACATACAACTTGGGCGCCTCTGTAGAGGGCACTCAGAGTGCCCACAGGGCATTTCCCTGCTTCAGCCCCCTCCCTCCAGGACGGCTCCCCAACCATCCTGAACCCCTCCCACCGTGGTCTCACCTGTCCCATGGTCTCACCTGTCCCAGGCTTGAAGAGGCACAAACCCATCCTCCTAGAAGGAACCTCTCGGCTTCTCTCCCCTTGGGGTCCTCCACCTTGCTGGGACCTCCCCACGTGCCCTCAAGATCATACCTCTCCCAGCCTCCAGTAGGCAGCCCCGCCCCCCAGCCCTGTGCCAATCTTGTTGGTGAATAAACTCCTGCCCCGTCTGCCCTTGCCGAGGGGCAGCCTTCACCAACTGGTGGTCTCCTGAGCTGCAGTGCGGTTTGTACTTAGCCTTCCGCAGGTGGGAGTCTCGCTTCCCAGCAAAGCCACCAGCTGCCTGAGGTCAAGCCTGGGTCTCAGCCCTCTCAGGGCATCTACTGCCTCCACCTGGAGCCAGGCGTCCCAGGCCTTCCGCGAACCCTCGCTGAGTGACACAGAGTGGGGAGACATAAACCCCAGGCACGTGCAGGGAGTCTGACAGTTCATGGAGCAGTCACAGCGCAGGGCGCCTCAGGTCCCCCATGAGGTGAGCAGAGCTGACACTTTGCTCTATTTCAGTAGGAGGCAGGACCACAGCCAGGTCACACAGGCACAGCAGAACACCAACTGAGCGTCCAGAGTGCCTGCAGCCAGAGAGGGCCCAGCCAATCTCCAGAGAGCAGCTGCGGCAGGGCAGGGACACGCAGGAGCCCCCGGGGCAGACCTAGGACCGGCCTCAACCCCTTTACCACGGGGCATGGCCAGGCTGGCATGGCACCAGCCTGCTGACCTACTGGCTTCCAAGGATGAGACGGCATATTGTCTGGACGCTTCCACCCTCTTGCCTCCCCCCATCAGAGGCTAGCTGGGCTGCCTCCCCGCCCAGCCCACCCAGAAGGGCAGTCCAGACTCCAGCCTCCGAGGGCTCAGGGCCTGTCGGTCTGCACCCCCAGGCCCTACCTGGGTTCTGCTTAGGAAGACCTGAAAGTGGGGTCCTTCTTGCCACCCCTGGACTCAGTCCCGTTACCCCATCAACGAGGCACAGCTGGGCTCAGACCAGCACATCTGAAACTAGAGTGGGCACCAGTCGCAAGGGATCTTGTCAAATCGCAGACTCTGCTTCCAGTCTGGGGCAATCCTGAGACGTCACATTTCTAACAAGCGTCTAGGTGATGCTGGTGGCAAAGCTCTGAGGGGCTTCCAGCTCTGAGCCCCAGCTTCCCAGACAGCTGGCCTCACAGAGAGCGCACACGTCACGTAGGATGAAAAGAAATCTTTTCAAAAGTGGTCCCGAGGGTGGGGGGAGAGGAGGTCACAGAGAAGGGAGCCCGGGGACAATAGTGAATAGAGTTGGGATTATTTCCTGAACTCTGACTCCTCGTGGGAACAAGGTTATGAAAAGCTTTTCTTGAAATGGTTATTATTTAGTGGGCTGTCCAAAATAAACACACGCATGCATTGCACGGAGCCAGGCAGGAAGCAAGAAACATCTGGGAGACATCTGGCTGCCGGAGAACTGAGAAGTGGGTTGGGGAGGGCCAGAGGGAGCTGCCGGCGGTCTGCGTGCTGTGGTTGCCCACAGTCACACACGGCACGCCTGCACGCCCACGCCACCGCCTGGCTCAGAGCACGCACGCACACATGCACACGGGACAATCCTCGGGACCGCAGGACCCTCGCTCCCAGCGGCTGGAGAGCACAGGTTCTCGGAAGCGGACATCCTTGCTTTCAGCATCCGCCTTCCCTCCGCCCTCTTCTCTTGGATGTTATTATATTTACGACTTGCCCCCCTCTGAGTACGCACGCTGAGTGTTTTCCTTCCACCTGCTCCCTGGTCATCCCAGAGAAGCAGCCGAGGGAAGTGGAGAGAGCCCGGAGCATCAGGAGAGCTGGGGCCATCCCACTCTGCCCTAAGTAGGGGCAGACCTAGGAAGTCTCCAGGCTCCTCCAGGTCTGTTTCCTCCTCTGTGAAATGGGATGCTGTCTCCTGCCTGGCTCACCAGGACACCACAGCACTCACTAGAACCCTGGAGAACATTCATCCTACTGACATTAACGCAAGCCTTCTGCAGTGCCAGAAGATGTGCTAGGTGCTGGCTGTCATTTTAGGAGATGATCATCAAACCTTAGCACCTAGGTTTAGGGGGTCCCCTGGCCCAGGCTGCAGGGACAAACCTGCTGTCGCCCTGTGAAGGCCAGGGCTCAGACACTCATGCTGATTTTGTATGGGGCACCTTTCACCATTTGTGTTTGGGGGAGTGGTATGCAGGGAGCTCCTCCAAGGGGACTTGGAGGGCAGGGACCTTGTATTGTACAACTGTGTGTCCCCAAAGATGCCTGGCCCAGTACTGGATACAGCAGAATAGGTGGTGGCTTAAAAAATGGAGAGACATGGGCTTGTGAAAAGGACAGACTCTGGAGACACACACACCGAGATGCAGATCCCGGTACTGCCGCGTGCTAGCTGTGTGACCTTTGGCAAGCTGCTTCACTTCTCTGGGCTTCATTTGTAGTCAATCATAAAATAAGGAGAATAATGGTTAGCTCCGAGGGTTAAGTAGCCTGGTATGGAAGGTTAGCACTCAACAAATATTATTATGATGATGCACAGAAGAAATAAGGGTAGAACCCACCCAGCGACCTTGGGTGATCACCGTTGCTATAGTTATCTTCCTCCATGTTGCAGAAGGCCTTCTCGGAACAAGCAGAGAGGACTTCCAGCCAACTCTGGCCATTTGGGTGGGGTGATATGTGAGGAAGGGGTGGTGGGCAAAGGCTCCCCAAGCCCCCTTGGTGAACAGTGGAGGGAACTAACCCTGGCTGAGTACCTCTTCCATGCTGGGCACTTGATGGATGGATGGTGTCTTCCCAGAAGCCTTCAGAGCTGTGCCTCCAACATGGTGGCCGCTAGCCACATGTGGCCGTTTAAACTTTAGTTAAAATTACAAAGGCAGTTCCTTCATTGCACTTGCCACATCTGCAGTGCTCCATAGCCACATGTGGCTAGTGGCTACCATATTGGGCAGTACAGGCAGAGGACATTCCATCACTGCAGAATGTTCCACTGGACGGTGCTGCTCGAGGGGAAGGTGTGACAGCCACCGCTGCACAAATGGGGAAACTGAGCCTAAAGCCCAGGCCCTTTCTGCTCGGCCCCAAAGTAGCCCTCAGGCTCCTCTGTGGGTGGGCTAGGGTCCTCACCAGGTGTTCCACGGTCCCACATGCTGGAAGGCGAGCGCACACCTGGTGCTCTGCTGCTGGCAGGGCCAAGCCTAGGACAGAGAGGTGGCACCTGGTGCTCATCCTCCCCTCGCCCAGGCCTCACTGAGGTGCCTCCAATACCTGTGTGTGAGTTTTGGGGGCCACTAACCAAGAGCTCAGACCCAGGGATCTACAGGAACAGACACGGCCCCAAGTCCTCTGCTGGGACAGCCAGGGCCTCACAGGGGACAACGCTACACAAGGGTTTGGGGACTTCCAAGTACCCCACGGTGAATACCACCACTTTCTGGCCATGCAGTGTGACACTCTGAGCCACCTCACCCAGTGTGTGAAGCAAGAAGCACAGGGCCTGGCCATGGCCAGCGGGTGCCATGCAGGGAGTCAGACAAACTGCGGCTAAGGCTTTCCCCCTCCGGGACCCCTCCCCACTCCACCCCAGGGTGCTGGGGGTGGCCCAGGGAGAAGGGCCTGAGGCCTCGGCAAAGCAGATCAGCGAGGTGGGCCACTCTGTAGCCGTGTCTGTATTTCACCCACAGCTGGAGACCCCTGCAATTCCCACCTCCCCACTCAGTGACTCTGGGCCAGCCCCACACTCTCGCCGGCTGCAAGCGCATCAGAGGTGATATGCAAGACAACAGGGCAGCGGCCTGGACTGTGATTATCCCACGGCCAGAAGTTTATTATTCGTATTAGCCCGGCCTCAACCCACTCTAATGGCCCAGCACCATTACGATCTTGTGTCCTTGGGCGGCACTTACAGGCTCTGGGCCTCCACTCGGCAGCGGTAATGGGAGGCTCTCTCCAGCCCCAACAGCCTGCGATTTAAAGATAGGGATCTCCTGGGGAGGTGCCAGGCGAAGAATAAGACAGGCCTTCTGTCTTGGTGCCAGTTACTACTGTTGTTGTTCAAGTCAGCCCATCCTCCCGGGGACAAAGCTAGCTGTGCCCAGTAAGCACATTTCCCCTCCCTCCGCACCCTACCCCTACTCAGACAACGCACCTGCTCACCACGGCCTCTGGCTTACTCTCTGAGCAGACCAGAGCCACTGGAGACAGCACTGACCAGGGACATGGTCAGCCACCAGGTTCCAAGATGCAACCTGGTTCTCTGACCCGAGGGCTGAGCTGCAGTGGGGACGTGGGGCTTTTGAGGCCTTCGAATGCCTTTGCAACAAGCCAGGCTTGCGGAGGACGCCTCGGGGGGCTCTTGCTGCAGCCACTCAGTTATAGCCTCTCTAAGAGGACCCTGTGGCATCAGTGACCCACCAAGCTTCTCAGGGCTGCTTAGGCAACCTCTTCTCCAGCTAAAGTGAATCACAGCTAACCCAGTCTCAAGATACAGGAGGTCTAGAGGCAGGATGTGAAACCCAGACCCAGCTGGTTACTTAACTTCTCTAAGTCTCGGTTTGCTCATCTGTAAAATGACGGTATGGTTCCTGCTTAAGGCAGCTTTCGAGATTAATGGAGTCAATACAAATAGAGCGCTTGGAAAGTTCCCAGCATACATGCAGGCTACCAAGATGATGGACTCTCAGACACATTAAGTCCAAAAACAAAACAAAACAAAACCAAAAATCATAGAATCTTAGACTCCCAGGCTGTTAAATTAAAAGAAGCTTAGCAGGCCATCCCAAACCTGCCCTTTAGGTGGGAATTCTCACCAAAGTCTTCTTGGCCCTTAGGGACTGGTCTGTCTCATCTTCTAAGGACCATCACAGGACCGTCTCTGGCTTTTTGGCCACAGGAATTCCCAAGCTGGACAGATGGACAGCCAGAAATACCAAACATGCCTCTGCTCTTCCCCTGCCCCGTCCTCCCCTCGGTGTCTTAGAAATGAAACCAAGCAGTGGAGGGACAGTGGGGGCTGGGGGTGGGCGGGAGGCAGGCGTCTGCCGGGCAGGGAGGAAATCATTGCTTCTGGCCTGTGCTTAGCCGTGACCCTAACAGGAAGCAATCGCGTGGGTCTCTTGGGAGGCTGGAGTCTGAGGGAGCAGAAGGCAGGACAGGGACAGAGTTTGGGCTCCCAGCCTCACCGCCGGCACCCACCCTGCTGGCCCTGTGCCTGGCCTGAGCCCACCGCGAGCATCACCTCTACCACTGGGACCCCTGGTTCTCAGGATACTGCCCACCCCCTGAGGGCCTTCCTTCCTTCTTGGGAATTGGGGTCCCCTTTGCTGGGGGAGGGGAAAATTAGGCTCAGGAGGTTACATCAGAAGAGGAATCGATGTGTCCTTGGTGGTAAGTGGCTGGCCTGGGGCCAGCAAGGAAAAGGCAGAGGATGCAGATTTGGGCTAGACACCAACAGCTGTCCAGTTACCCAGAAATGGGACGGGCGAGCGAAAGCGCCCCACGGGGTGGGGAGCGCGGGCCAGCACGTGAGAAGGGCAGCTCACATCTCTGGGGCTCCTTCCTGGGGCAGAGCTTGGGGTGGGGGAAGGAGAGAGAGCACCAGGGAGGGGAAGGAAGGTGGAACAGGGCAGCCTCCAGCATGCAGGCCTCTCACACCTGCCTGACCCCGAGCCCAGCCCTTCCTGCCTCCAATCACCCACACAGGGCACCTGGTTATTGTTTCACAAGCCCAAGGCCAGTCCCCCGATGGAGCAGGCAGCTGCCCGAAGGCAGGCCCGGTGCTCTAGTGTATGTACAGGGTCCCCACTGTGCTCACATGGAGATGACAGGATGGAACTCTGTGAAGCTGACCAGAGGCATCTGGCCTTCAGCCCAGGAACCCTGTGACACTGGCCACCACATGTGGCCCATCCTCTAGGCAGGGGCTTGCCTGCCCCCAGGGGACACCCCACTCTTACACTACTGAGTCCTGGCTAGCTGGGCACCACATGCCAATGACAGCGTGGGAGGCAGGGTGGCATCCATTCTCTGAGCTCTTCTCAGGGGCCCTCTGACTGACACTCACAGCCTCCCTTTACAGCCTCCTGTGAAGTAGGAACTTCTAGTGCTGGGGAAACAGGGCCCACGAGGTTAAGTGATCTACCAGTGACACAGGCGAGGATCCCCTAACTTCTCAGGAGGGGCCACCACAACCTGCTGCCCAGAGTCCCTCATCCCGCCACCCCCCAATCTTGATGGCCGCCGCCAGCCTCATTCATTCCCTGCGCCCTGGGCCTCGTGCTGCTTCAGGAACTTCCCATAACCTAGATTGTCCTGGGGGTTGGGGTGTCGCCTCTGTTGACATTCCTTTAAGGAAGATGTTTCCCTTTCCCAGGGCTGCTGCTAAAACCTGCCCTGCTACCCACAAAGCCATCCCGCTGCCGGTAAGCCCCAGATGGTGGGGTCTCCACTGGGTGAGAGGCTTTCTGGGACCCACTTTGAGGGAGGTGGTAAGTTAGCCTTTCCTGGGTCCCAGGCATCCTGGGGCTTCGGGTGGGCTCGGGATGTCTGAAGGACAGGACACTCAAACGTGAAGCCACCTTTTCCTCCACCCGCCCAGGGTAGCTCAAGGCAGGACACGAGCAAGGTGCTGCCCGGCCCCAGTCTGTAAGTCCCAGCAGGCCCAAACTCCGCGGATATACGCAAGACTGAAAACGAGAGGCAGGGGAAACAAGCCGCACAGAGTGGGGGCCTCACACCCCCAGCAGAGACTATGGGACATTCCGAGTCGGGGGTCGAGGACAGGAGTGAGTGTGGGCAGCAAAGCCTGGGGTCATCAGAAGCTTCAGGAAGAAAAGAGCAACTCCAGGGAAATGATCTGTGGGCCCAGGCCTGCCGTAGGTGGGCATCCCGGTGGACTCCGCCCCACTTTCACGCCCCTCCGATACCAGCCAGCGCCCTCCAGAACAGTCCATCCGAGTCTTCGAGCAGCCCCTCCCTGGGGCTCCAAATCGCAGGGAAAGTGGGGTTTCCAACAGGAAGCCGCTTTCCACCCGGGGTGGGGCCCCCAGCGCCCTGTTGTTTTTAATGATCACACTCCTATTTATTTAGTTTCTGAAAGGCTCCAGATTTCTGCCTGAGGGGGTAACGGGCCGTCAGGCTATTTGTGGGGAAGTTAATGAGGCGACTCAATGGAACCTGACTTTTCTCCTGCCCCCTGTGGGAAGACAGAGGCCGCCCCTGGTCCCAATTACCTGCCCGACAGGGCCTCTTTCCTCCTTCCTCTTTCCTAGCTCCGGTTACCGCGCCTCCTCCCCCGGACTCACCCAGCTGGCCGCAAATGAGGGAAATGGACTGGCCGGGCGTTTTATTGCTGTTACTTGCCTTAAGGTAAGCATTAAATGTTTCTTAAGACAGAAAAAATGACTTAAGAAGTCTTAGTAAATAAAGACCATTCTTACTCCCGATAAAGCCGCCCCTTTCCTGACCCTACAGAGGCTGCAGGCTGAGGCTGGTGGGGAGGGCAGGAGGCTTCTCTGCACACCTACCTAGATGCTTTGCGCAACGATAGCTGATGCTCACCATAACTGGCACTCGGGATGTGCTGACTTTGCACTAAGGGCTTCCGTGTATTTACTCACTGAAGTCTCACTACTCTTACCCCCATTTTACAGATGAGAGGACTGAGGTTTCTAGAGGGGAAATAATCACCCAAGGGCGCGTGGTCAGTAAGAGCCAGGCGTGAGTTTCAGAGCCAGGCTACCCAACTCCAGAAATCCCAAAGCACTGAGCGTGACTGCCCTCTCTACATAATCTCATTCCTCAGATGACGTTACCAGGCAGATGGATATTAATTTCATTTGTGGTTGAAGATGAGACTCAGGTGGGCTAAATAACTTGTCCAAGGACTCATGGCTTAGAAGTGGAGAGGGTAGTAACCCAGTCTGCTGCCAGAGCTTGTCCGCACGAGCAGGAGTCTTGGTGACCAAGAAAAGGAGGGGTCCTGGGGAATGTGCGCTGGTCCCCAGAGTGGACCTCTGCTCACAAGGCTCTTGGCTCTCACGGCCTGTACTGCCCCACAGCTAGCCTGGGTCCCAGCACCCCACCACCACCTAGGCAGCCCTCGTGCCCACCCACCCCCACTCCCCACCTCCCCTCGAATCTCTGCATCCTCCGGTGCCCTGCATACATCCCCGCCTCCTCCAGGCTGCCTTCTGCAGCCCAGCCATAGAGATCACTCCTCTGAGCTAAAGAAAATGCTAGCTCTCTCTTCACAGGCATGCGTCTTCTCCTTCCTAAGCGCAATTCTGTGAGTTCCTTGCGGGTAGGTACTAGGTCCCCTTGGGGCTAGGCACAGAGAAAATAAGTATAAATAATGGAGTTTGCAGGACCAGGGCCCCTATGACCTTTTGAGGCCTCCACTGGCCTCCAAAGAGCTTCAGGGCCCCCCAGCCTGGGCTTCCCCACCCACCCCCCAGAGGAGAAGCAGAGCAGACCTCCTTTGCACAGAGGGGAAACCAAGGGACAGCTAATGGCGGGAGGCAGGGAGGACGCATGAGTGACTGACAGGTGGTTCCTATGGGGGCGGGAGCAGGGAAGCCCAGCACCCACAGAGGCAGCTGCAGGTCAAGGTGGGGTGGGGTGGGGGAGCTCCGAGAAGCGCTTTACGACTTTCTAAGTGGGCCTCTGCTGACAGCTTAACAGCCAGCTCCTCCCAGCGCCAGGCTGCATATTTACGAGCCGGCTCCAGCGGGAGGCTCAGGAATCCAGCCCACACCACCCGACCCTCAGCCCTCTGGCTCCGGGGCCAGGAAGCCATAAAAAATGATCTTGCATTGCTTCCCTTCCCCCAGATGGTTTTTAGGGGTGGGGGGTTGGGGGGGGACAGCAGCAGAGGTTGGGGGCAGGGAAGAAGGTGTAGGGTCTTTTTCAAAGCCTGCACAAGCAGATGCTAACAGAGGGAACCTACTGTCCCGCCCTGGGGTCCCCAGCCTGACCTGCTAATGGCTGCACATACTCATGTTTAGGTGGTGCCTACTCCAAGCCAGGGCATCACCTTTAGCATCTCATTTACTCTTTCCAGCAATCCTGGGAAATTTGAAAAGGTTTGGAAAGGTGGTGTCTGTGAGATTAGGTCTCACTGTTCCCTCCTGCCTCTACCAGAAGGCCTCCTCAGTTTACAGTTGACAGTGAGGCCCAGAGAGGGAAAGAAACTTGCCCATAGTCACACAGCATGTTAACAGCAGAATGTGGACCTGACCTAGGGCTCCCAACTCCAAGTGCAGTACGCCCCTCTGATGCAGATTCCTGGGAGATGGGGATGATCCCCTTGTGTTCCCAACTGCTCTCCCTGTCTACACACTGCCTAAATGCCACCAGATGCTCTCCAGGGCTCTGAGCAGCTCGGGTACTCTAAGGGTGGAATTCCGCAGTGGTGCCTGGTACTAGGCCCAGCTGGTGGGGCGTCGCCCCTCCTCTTGAGGCTGATGCCAGGAGGACATACCACCCTGGCCATCCTCTGAGACCAGTCCCCAGAGCTGGAGGCTGGGCTCTGGGAGCCCCCTAGGAGCCCCTCCCCAGCCCTAAGTGTTCTCAGTCCCCCCTCCCCCTGTCTGGCCTGGCAAGGACCAGTGTCTCCCACAGGATGTGGCCGTCTGGCTAGCTGCAGCCTCCACCACATCCCCTCTGGGTACTCTCCAGGCTGAGTGCTGAGGAACGCTGACCACGGAAGTGACCCCACCCTCTGTCCCCATGCCGGCCCACTCTGGCATGGCCCCCAGTCCACATACCCCCGTCTTCCAGCTGAAGTGGGTCAGTCCCACCCAGCGAATCCAGTCCTCATCTCTCAGCCCCGGTAGCTCCAGGGGCTCTGGCTACCCTACCATGGGGGCTTAGCAATGGCCAGCAAGCCCCAGGCGGGGGCGGGGGCGGGGGCGGAGGGGGCAGAGCGATGTCTGGCGGCCCAGGCCTCCACCCCTCCTGTTTTTTTTCTGTGTGCTGGGCCCCCTCAGCAAGGGTCTGTCTGCAGATAATCAGGGAACAGATTCAGAAAGAAGGAGGAAGAAAAGCACTCCGGCGCCAGACAGGATCCTTATCTTCTGGGGCGGAATGTCAGCGGCAGGCAGCAGGGCAGGCAGTCCTGCCATGGAGCTCGGCATTCACGGGGGGTGTGGGCGGGGGGCTCACCCTGGGCACAGGGTGGGGGAGGGGGGATGGCCTGTTCTGGGCCAGGGGGCCATGGGATGGGCTCTGGATGCCAAATCCTGCCTGGTCCTGCCCAGCTCTCAGGATGGGTCTCCCCGAGTGTTCAGACTGGCCCTGAGACCTCCACACACAAAAAGGGGAGGAGGGGCCAAAGTCCCCAAGTCCCCCAGCTCCCAACAAGCCAGCAAAGCACCCGGACCCAGCAGCCCTGAGCTGGCTGGGCCATGGCCGCAGCCACAAGACTCTGGCCAAGTTCTCTGACTGGCTGTGCCCAGGCGCTGTCACCTGTAGAATGGGGAGGAAGCCCCACACTGCCTCTTGTGCTGAGCTATTAGGATCCTCCCCAGAGATACCATCTAGAAAGAACCAGGCAAAGGGAGGGTGTGTTCTGCCTGGGGCTTTGAGCCTCCCACCCCAGGGGCCTCCCTGCTGGTTCTCACACACCTCGGGAGCCCATGCGAGGGGCTTCGCCTCTTGGCACTGGCCCCCAAAACACTTTCAGTGAAACCCCACAACATGGCAGAGGCCCCTATCATAGAGCAGAAGGCAGGTTTCCCCAGGGTCATCCATAAACCTTAGGACTGAGGAGCATTGATTCCCTGGTCTGGACTTCTCTGGCCTGGGGCTGAATCCCAAGGATGACGTCTAGTCTCTGCGGGGCCCAGCAAAAGCCCTGCAGAGCCCACTGCCCTGCAGGAGGGCAGTGTCAAGTGGGCGTCCAGGACACAGATCCTAGATCTGGGTTCAAATCCAGGCTCTATTACCTCCTGGCTGTGTGACCCTGGGCAAGTGTCCTTATCCCTCCCCCGACCCCCGTTCCCCAGTCTCCTCATCTACAAAGTGAGGGAGACGTCTTTTCAGCGCTAACATTCTTCGACTTCACACTTGACCTGACAGTTGGGGCCCTGCCCCTGAGAAACTGGAACCAGGAACCACCTATAACTGTACTCACACGCACATCAGTCACAGAAACAGCAAACTATGTGTGTCTGTGCATCCTGGACACCCTGGGGCCACCTGTGTGGACCCGGGTCCTAATTTCCTGGTGGCCTCAGCCAGGAGCAGTTGGAGTGGGCTGGCCTGCAGGAGCTGGGCTAGCTCATCTCCCAGGGGAGAGGCCGAGGGAGAAAATGCCCAAAAGCATCCTGACAAAGAGGGAAAGACTTCTGATTGGGCTGGGGATTAAAGGCACGCTCCCCTGTGCCCAACCCTGGCCCCATGAGGGCCCGGCTGGCCTGTGCCCCAGCTGTCATCTGCAAGGGCTGGTTCTCATTAGCTGCTGTGGCAGCTGAGGGGGTGGGGTGTGTGCAGGCTGCAGACCGGGAACCAAAGCCAGGCTGGGACAGTGGTCACCTTTGGGGCTGGGGTGGAACTAAAGCCAGACTGGTGTGGGGGAGGAGGTGACGGGCTTGGCCAGTGGGAGGGGCAAAAGTGTGAGCTGCCTGGAGCCTCCAGCATTTTCCGGGCTGTTATTCTGGGCTTTTTATTTATTCAGAGGTTGGGGATGCGGCTCAGCATCTGTTGGCTCAATATTTATTACAAGAGCATTGGCCTCGTACCGCGGACCTTGCCGCTGCGGGACCCCTTCCCCCATCTCCTCAGTGCCCGGATACGCTTGAAAACCTGCAAGGAAGAGCTGGAGGGTTCTACCTTCCTGAAAGATCACCAAAGCCAACTCTTGGTTTACCTCTGGGAAACTGAGGCTCAGGGCAGACACAGCCTTGTTCAAGGTCACAGGGCACACTGGTCCTTGATCCCTGCTCTCTTGGCTTTCAGGCCATTAGCACAGACAAATGCCCTCGGAGTAAAAATACCCCAACCGCATTCAGAGCCGTGACAGCGACCTGCCCACCAGTCCCTACCACGTAGGAGCAGAGCTGACAGAAATCCCAGCATAAGGTCACAGCTTTGTGTACAAGGCACTCAAACTCCCCGAGCCTCAGTTTCTCCCTCTGCACAGCAAGGTGATCATACCACCTCACAGAGGTTGGGAGGACTGCGTGCAAACCGCCTGGAAACCGTAAAGTCCTATACGACTGGCACTTGCTTATTTGCTTACCAGCTGCACGGCAGGCTGGGCTGGAAAGCAGTGAGGCAGGATGGCCTGGGGGATCGATACCTGCCTATGGCCACCAAATGCCTTCCTTATCGCAGCCTCTGAGGCTAGGCAGGAGGCGGCTAATAAATCAGCAGGAGAGCTCCTTCTTAACCAACTGCAGACATGTAAATGACCCAGAGCAACCCTGGGGGTGCCAACTGGCGGAGCTCTTGGTGACATCACATGCCTACCCGGCTCCAAGCCTTCCAGCAGCTGAGGTCAGCTCGCAGAGCGTCCCCACCCCCAACAAGTCCTGCACTGAGCCAAGAGGAGCATGGCACTGCCAGGGCAGGGGCCCGGGGCTGCCAGCTCGGATTCCGCGAGTTCCTCCCCTCCTTGCGCACGCCCTCTGCAATCGTTTCTCCTCCAGCCCCCGATTGCCTTTCCCCCATGAACACAAGATTGCTGCTTCTCATATAACACATAAGCTGTGGTGTGAACTTCTGGTAAATGAAGATCTTATTTAAAACTGTGTGCTATCAGAGGAGGAGATGAGACAGGATCCAACGCGGCTCAGCCGGCTTGCCAAGAAAAGGAGGTGCTGGGAGCTGTGTGCAGAGCCACAGGCCATTCCTGGGAAGTCATCAGAGACAGGCAACAGGGTCCCAGGGCCAAAGGACCCCAGCAATGCTCTCAACTCAGATACGAGGGTCAAATAGGGTATCATTTTCTTTATCTTTGCAGGAGGGTTCTGCAAGGATCCCCATTTGAGAATTCAGTTTGCCATGTGGAACAAAGAATGGCTTCATTTTGTAGGGCTTTGCAAGAGTGGCAGAATTTTGGATCAGAGATCTGTTGGAGATCATCTGATTCTGGGGTCCTCTACCTCAGCTGCACAATAGGGCTACCTGGGGAGCTTTTAAAGATCCCAAAGCCCAGGTAAGACCCTGAGACCAATAAAGTCAGAATTTCTGGGTGGGACCTAGGTGTCAGGTGACCCCATTGTCCAGCTAAGGTTGAGAACCGTCAAGGTCATCTCATTTTAATATGAAGTGTGCATCGGAGTCACCTGGGGTGTTGTCAAAAATCATATGCCCAAGCCTGGCCCAGCCTTCCTAAACCAGAACCTTTTTGAAAAAACTCTAGGAGATTTACGTACAACTGTGGTTGTTCATTCACTGAGCACCTGTTCATTGAGGGCGCACTCTGTGCTGTGAGCATCAGGGCACACTACTGAGCGACATGGCCCTGCCCTCCTGGAGCGGGGCGCCTACGCGTAAGTACCTCTGCAAACAGCAATTCCAGATGGCCATAGGTGCTGGAAGAAAAGAGAGGCAGGGGGTCAGGGAAGGGCTCTCCGGGGAGGGGGCATTTGAGCCGAGACCTAGAGGACAATAAGGAGCCAGCCGTGCTGGGTGCAGTGGCATCACACCCACGGAGCGGAGTGTTTGCAGATGTGGGAAGGGACGTCTCCTACCAGCTGCAGAGCCCTCACTCTCGCCAGCCCCCATGTCCCCCGACCCTGTTTATGGGGTGCCTGGTTAGACAGGAAATGCCTGGAAGAGGCCAGTGGGGGTCACAATTGTACCCTCTGCCCCGCAGGACACACTACAGGCAGCTAGGCTAAGGGGACTTTAGAAAAGGTACCCCTGAAAGTTGCAAGGAACCCCAGGGTTCACTAGTCCAACCCCCCCCATTTAACAGATGGGGAAACTGAGGATCAATCAGAGAGAGGAAGCGATTTGCTTTGATGTGGCATCTCAGCTCTGCAAGGGTTAAATGGGACAATGACCTCACTGTGGAGCTTGCCTGCTGCTGTTGTGGAGCCCTTGGCCCCCCCACCCCACCCCAGATCCCTGGCGCTTGCTCTCCATACAAACAACTCTCCGTACAAACTGCCCGTGTCCCAGCCCCGTACAAGCCTGTGGCACACCCAGGCAGTGTGGGTGGGGCGAAGGTGGGGGACCTCCGCCGAGGGTGGGAGGTCCTTCCTCCCACACGGGGAAGCCCGTCAAAGGCCAGACAGAATGGTGCCAGATAAGGCCATGGAATTTGGAATCTGGTGGGATCTGGGATTTCCCTGATGGGGAAGTTTGGCCCCAGCTGTCCTCCCTTGGTGAGCACCCAAAGGGAGGGGATGTCATTCTCTGGGGAGCGGGCAGGTGGCCCCCGTGCCCAGGGTGGGAGGGCAGAGTGGGCAGAGAGAAGTGGCTGGCTGTCTTTGGAACGTCCCTCCCAGGAGAGGCCGGCTGGGTCACTGGGCCACTTGGTGGACAGACCATTCATCGAAAGCGATTTTGAACTTGGCCACTGGCCTGCTCTTGCTCAGCTGTGATTTCCACCTTCGTGGTGCAGCCAGGAGGGCTGCAGGCCAGGGGCTGCCCTTCTTCGGCCTGCTTGGCCTCGGCTTTGCCTTGTGCTGGGGTCCGCAGCTTTCCTCGCTGAGCCAGAGAGGCAGTGAATGCCCGCCTCCTGAACAGGTCTGACCAATCAGCTACTCTCTCTGACCAATCAGCGCTAAAGCCCTCAGGCTCCTCCCAGTCCCCCGCTGAGTTCTCCGTAGGTAAAAGGTGGAGGTAAGACAGGCTGTCCTTGAAGGACAATCTAGACTGGTCTAAAATGCTTCTTCTCTTAACCTTTCTCAGCCACCAACCCGAGGCAGGGGTGGAGAGGAGGTGGTGAGGGTGAAAGGTCAGGGAACAGTAGCGCCAGTCGGAAGGTAACTTGAGCAAGTCATCGCTCCCTCTCTGCCTCAGTTTCCCCATCTGTAAAAGGATAGTGAAAGCACTCACCTTCGGACTGTGGGGTTACCAAGAAGCTCAGAGTCCATGTGAAGGTGAGCCAGGGGCATTACCTGGCCCATGATGGCAGGAAAGCCAGGGGGGGCCGGGGATGAGACTCACCACCAGCTCTTACCCAAACCAAGGGACGCTAGGCCTTCAGGCTCCCCTTAATAAGGTCTGCCAGGCCCTAAAAGCTGGGAGGTTAGGGTGGGTCACTTCACTTCCTAGAGCCCCACTTAGCTCTTCTGCTAAGACCTTCCCCCCAGAGTCATTACAAGGACTAAATAACACAACGTATGCAAAATGGGCAAGAGCAGGCCCTTGCGTGCTCAAGCTTCAGTGGGAGGGAGGCGAGGAACTCTGAGGGCCTACATAACACACCAGGCATGCAGATGGAGTGTTTGGGGTGGGACCCTCATGGTTGAATTAAGCAGCCACCTCAGCATCTTCTGCAGCTCTGTATACAACGGTGGTGTGTGTGTGTGTGTGTGTGTGTGTGTGTGTGTGTGTGTGTCTCAAGGGACTAGAAAAGGAGGCTCTAGGACTAAAGACCCAAGGAGCAACCTGCAGACCCTGTGGGTAAATAACAAAATTATACCCCACATTGTGCAAAGCCCTTGGCACACACGCGAACTAATTGTGACACTGGTCCCACTTTCTGTCTGTAGGATTCGTTGCCATTTTACAGAAGCTGAGATCAAGTTCCAGGGGGCCGAAGGGATGTGCTCAGGACCACACAAAGCCAGAGCCACAATCCAAGCTGGGGCAGGGATGGCACTTAGGAGGCAGCACAGGGAATGT